>PVKS010009246.1:0-64691 GCA_004027875.1 Aplodontia rufa
AAAAAATTACATGTGCACAAATACACACACACATTTGTACATAGCCCTTACTAACTGTAAGTTACTTGATGTATTTATGGCATCATTAAGGAAAACTTTCACAAACGAATTGCATGAATCTGGGTTTGGCTGGATAACAATATATCTCTTTACTTTTGTTAGACCTTGGAAAATTCAATACATTATAATTGTATTTCTAATGACAGAAGATTCATCCCAGCTCATCCTCGGTGCATTTCATTATTCACCACACATTTATATTTGAGTAAATGAACTTATTCATTATACATTGTAATCTTTTTGTTGTACAATGTTTCCATTTTTGAAAGCCGTGTAATCACTTCATTGTGTTGTTGGCAATTGTCATTATATAATATATAAAATTTCAAAAGGATGCAATTTAAGGATTTTGATCTTACAGCATAAATATATGCTTGACACGTAATAGGAATAAACTCACTCCAGATGGTTGCTCAAAACAGATAAATCAAATTTCCCAGTAGTAACAAACTGAAATCTCAACCAAATATAGGTTTTTCTTTGATTAAAATAAGCAGAACATTCATGTCAATCAAACATAATAAATGGGACAAAATTGGGTTAGATCCTGATTTTTTAAAATTAGATGTTCTGGCCGTTTTAAGAGTTGCTTGGGGACTCCTAAAGAAGAAGGCCCTCACACATGAAAAGGCCCAGGTTTCAAGTTCAGTTCTGCGGTATTTCCAAAGACATGCAGTCTCAGCACACTAGGATTTCACAGGGAAAGGAGCAGACACAGTGAATTTAATCCGCTGAGATGAAGTTGGCAATACCTTTTCTTTCTACAGCACCTTCAAGCTGTATTTACAAGCCTTTCAAACATAGGCAAAAACAGACCACTATGGAAAATGTTAACTAGAGAAAAACATTGGCTCAGTAAAACAAATAACCCTCAAAGCCATGGAACAGCATGTTTATTGATGGTGCCACCGTTAGCCCTGCCTCGGATAGTCACAGTACAGCCCAAGTGCATTAATAAACAGCCTACCTCTTATCTGCTTCGTTGCTAGCGACCCTACCATATTGAGCCACTAGTAAAATTAAACCTCTTCCAAATAATTCTCATGTGCATAGACTGTAAAGTGAATATAAATTAAAGTAGTATATTACCAAAAACTTTAGCTTCTTTAACGAGCTCCTCGCTGATCTCACTTCTAAAAATATTTTTCATTTACCACCCTGAGCAAACATTTCGGTGGGGTTCACAGAAATCCACCTTTGCTCTCCACCCTTCTTTATAAAACCAACTTGCCTGACCACAAATCTTACATTCACTCTGGAGTTCCCTCAATACCATACTCCTGGCTGCTTAAGGCCCAAAGCCCAACAACCTTTTGTATATATGGTCTTTTTCTAATTAGTAAAAGAAAAGCAAAAATACCAATGAGAAAAAAAAAAAAAGGCTAGCATTCATTAATAGGCCAGAAAAAGCAGAAAGCATAAACGTAAGGGGGGAAAAGTGTCTTTTAGTGTTACAATGTATGAAAACAAAAATATGTGACTTTGATATTTAACTGCAAGTTTGAGAGAGTTTTTTAAATTTTATTCCTTTACATTGGAAATGAAGAAGAATCAGTGAACTTCTTCTAATATTGCTTATTGTGATAGTGTGAATTGGTATCACAATTGAAAATAAAAGACATTCACTAACTAAAGGTACCCAATAATTCCCATTCTAACTAAATTTTCTCCTTAGAAGTCAGTTATACAACACCATCACCAACAACCCTAAGCCACAGGGCCCGATTTATGCAAAAGTCCTGGCTAAATTTTGATCATCAATCAATTAGCCCAAATCAGAAGCACCAGTGACATTAAAAACTCTCAGTTTACCAATAACTTTAGTCGATGTCAAATTATGCCATATGGTGCTTAATATATTCATTAATCCTCATACAGGATTATATTACAAGAAGCATATTCCATCAATTTCTCCCATTATATCTAATAGGCATTGCAATAGACGGCAGGAATATTCTGCATAGGAGGGGTCTATTCGCCCACTGATGCCTGACAAATGTTCCCCTTTGACTTTCATTAGTGCTTAACAAGGTCATCTTCCAACTCCATCTCACAGTGAAAAAGGACTGTAATTCTATAACTTTTTATGGAGAGATAACCTAAAGCCAATTTATAGCATTCCACCATTAATATAGGATATAAATACTTGTAAGATAACCTTCAATAACAACTTAAGAAGTAAGTATCATTGCTCTATCACATCCCAAACATCTGCAGAAATGCACTAGTGGCCAACATGGGCCCAGGCACGATGGGGAAAGTCCTAATGCGTTCATTCGCAAGCCATTGTCCTTTCTTGCTCGCATCTTTGCCTAGGTGAGGTCTTTAAATTGAATAGAAGCAAGATGCGTGAGATTCTTGGTTACATAAAATTAGATTGCACAGAGTCCCACCTGATGTCTGGCTGGGACTCATCTCCACCTTTTAGGAAACTTGTCATTTTTTAAGAAAAGAGAGCTGCTATCACTGGGCAGTCATAACTCTTATCTGCACAGCATGTTGCTGGCTTAGCCACGTTTTCTGTTAATTAAATTCACCATAGGAGATTCCTAACATGTGTCTCCGTGGGAAATGGATCTGAAAATCTGGATGATGCCCCTAATTGCTTCTGGTAACAAGGTTATGAAGCCTGCACTGTCACGCCTAGAGAAAGCAGAACTCAGATAAAGGTGCATAGCTCACGGACCATGTGGGCTTCTTCATTCTGCAGCTGGAACAGCTAAAATTGGGCTCAGCAGCATCTGGGCACTTCCTAAACAAGGCTTGTCACTTTTTTGCTTTGAGCTATTTACCCGGAAGTGTAACGAACAGGTGGTTATGAAGACGCACAATGGTAAATGAACAGATGCTAATGTTTGCCTAGCCTGTGCTGAGAGATTAGCTCAGGAGTGGTCCAAAGCAGAGCTACTCCAAGTGTGGTGGACAGACAGGCAGCTTGTTAGAAATGCAAATTCTCATACTCCACCTCCAACCTATAGAATCAGAATATCTGAGAGGGAGCCCAAGAATGTGAGTTCTAATAACCTTCCCAGATGACTGGTGCTCACTAAAACTCAAGAAGCCCTGGCTCAAGTACACTGATTAGAAATGGAGGGCTGTGGCTGTCCTCCTGGCTCTGTCTAAATAGTGTTTGCCACTGGCTCAGCCACTCTGGAAAGCGGTGTGGAGACCTCAAAAAAGTTAGGGCTGGAACCACCTTATGACCCAGCTATCCCACTTCTGTGTATTTTCCCAAAACAGTTAGAATCAGCATATTATAGAGATATGGCTTCATCAATGTTTATAGCAGTTCAATTTACTATAGCTAGACTATGGAACCAACTCAAATGCCCCTCACTGGACGAGTGGATACAAAAAATTTGGTACATATATACAACAGAATACTACTTGGCCATTAGAGAAAATAATATTATGGCTTTTGCAGCCAAATGGATGGAGAAGGAAAAAATTATGCTAAGTGAAGTATCCCAATCTCAGAGACTCAAGGGCCGAATGTTTTCTCTCATTTGTGGAAGCTAGAATATATCTGGAAACAGTATGTTAGATAGCTAAGCTAATAATAACCTCAAATGTATGAATTTTTACACAAACAGGGGGATCATTGCCTAGGATGCCTAGAGATGTAGGGAGGGGGGCAGGGAGAGGGGAGGGATTAGAAAGGATGTCTAGGAGACTGGAGGGAGGGAATATGGGGGAATCATCTCAGAAGGAGATCTCTGACCTCCATGAGAAGTCCATTTAACACAGGGGTTCTTTTGGGGGAAACATATATGACATGGCATCAGGCTTGGCTAACTATGTAAATATACATTTGTTCTTGATTGTTTGATAATGATTCCCCCTCAATTGTAACTCCATATTCAACTAATTTAAAAAAAAACAAACAAAAAAGAAACAAAAATAAATAAATAAATAAATAATGTTTGCCCTGGGGGACCTCACTTAGCCTCTGTGGGCTGTCTCCTCATTGTTTTGGTTATCTATAACTCTATAAAACAACTACAAAACTTAATAACTTAAAAAAGCAACAATGGTTCTGTAAGTTGGCTGGACTCAGCTGGAAAGTTTTCACATGGCTTTGCCATGTTTGTAGTCAGGTGGTGGCAGAAGCTGGAGTCATAGAAATAACAACCTGGCTGGACATCTGAGATGGCTACTAGGCTGACATGCCTGGTGTCTGAACTCCAATGGCTGATGGTTGGGGAGGCACACCTCTCTCCATGCGGCCTCAGCATGTGGTTAGCTTGGGCTTCTTCACAGCCAGGTCACTTCTCTTACATAATGACCAGCTTTCTGCAGAATATGAATTTTAAGAGACTGTAACAGAAGCTGCCAGGCCTTCACAGGGTTTAGGACTGAAATTAGCACCATGTGGCTTCTGCTATGTTCCGTGAGTAACAAGCAAGTCGTAGGGCCAGCTCAGATTCAAGGTGAGGGTCCTACTTAAGATTAGCGAGGTAAGGGGAGGGATCTTTAGAAGCGAGTTGCCTATATCCCTCCAAGTCCTTCATGGTTCTAAGGATCACTTTTTCTTGTAAGCAATACTATATTTCTTAGAGTCCATCACATCTATCTTGGGTAGTCCCATTTCTCTATTATATCACTGTCACTCATTTAGCACTAAGTACATGCAGTCTTGCATTATGATTTACCTTACAAATGTAGTTACTCTGACTTCCTAACTTGATTATAAGATCCTCAAGGCCTTTATGCCTCCTTGAAACTCCATTACCTGGTGCAGTGACCTATATATCATATTAGACTTTCAATGAAGATGTGATAATGATGATGATGGTGGTGATGGTGGTTCTGATAGAATCACTGCTGTTAAATTATCCTGTCAGCTGGAATGAGTACAAAGCAACCATTTACAGAGCTGAAAAATAATACCACATGCCTTTCGCCATTTTTCACAAGTCTTTTAAAGGTAGACTCTTCAGATACGTGAAATAGGGCCATGGATATTATTTTCCATTGATCTTTTACTTGCTTTAAACAAATATGCTCCTGATTTTTTCCTTTCTTTTCTTTTCTTCTTTTTTTTTTTTTTTTTTTTTTTTTTTTTTTTTTTTTTTTTTTTTTTTGTTTTGTCTTTTGTTTCTGTTTCATTTCTGAATGTAGAAGGGACGACATTCTATGGTCATGAAATCACTTCATTTCCTTCAATTATTATTATTACTTTTTTTTTTCTCCACTGCAGTTAGGTGGGGCAATGCAGATGAGTTCTGGTCAATAATCCTAGCCAGTCATTCTCCACCAATGAGAGCCAAGTGAATGTACCATGAGAATTTCCATGCCTCCTTCTTGACTCTTGCAGCTACGTAGATGGTAACAAAGCAATATGAAAGCTCCAAGATGGTACACTCACAAGACAGGAGTAGCTTGGGTCCTGATTCACTGCATGGAACCATTCCATCCAACCAAAAGTATCTTCATTGCATTTGCCTGAGCAGGAATCAAAATTGGGTGAAGACACTGGAGTTGAGGGGTATTTTTTTGTTATAGTAGCTAAACAATACTAATACACTTAATTCACTCTCAGAGTCAATCATGTGTGATATTGTCACATTAATACCTTAAATTAACATTAAAACTGAATATTTTTAATCAATAAATACACTTTTACAACAACATCTTAGTAGCAGTGTATTAACGCAGGTTTGAATATTTTACATTTTATTCAACTAAATATGCAATATTTTCCATTTAGAGCTGTTTCATTACTAAAACAGAGTGGCTTCTCCAGTCTATCTCTGCAATGTGTTTTTCACCACATTCCCAAGTATCTAACAAGCAAGTTGTGTACATTTGCTTCTCTGGATTTATTACCTTTGATCATCCCATCCCTCAACTCATTAGTCATAGTCAGGAGAAAGACTATCACAATGATATTAGTGCTCTCTAGAAGAGAGGGTGTATAAAGTTCAATGAGAATACAAAGCAATAAAAATACAATAAATGGGCAGAGAGAATTTTATAAAAGAGGTACTATCCACATTGAGTTTGGACTGGTGGGTAGCAGTTCACTGGCTAGAGTAGGGGACTGCTATAGCAGACAGGCTCTCAGGTGGTTACACTGCATCTTGTAGGATGGTTTCTATTGTTGGCCTAAGGATGTGATTAGCGTGACCCCAGTGATGACTGAAAGCACTAATCCAAGTTCACCTAGACTGCTGTCCAGACCTGATTATTCTGGAATTCACATTTGTTTGACCCAAGACTTATTTGGGACACTGCTATGATTTGAATGTGAGGTGTCCCTCAAAAGTTCCTGTTGGATTGTAAGAGCTTTGATCCAATCATTGAGTTGATCCCCTCATAGGGATTAAATGGCAACTGAGGGCTGGTAGGGTGTGGCTGGAGGAGTTGGGTCCTTGGGGGCATCCCTTTGGTGTAATTATTATGTATCTGGCATGGAGTTCCTCTCTTTCTGTTCTGCTTACTGATGTGATGCCTTGAGCTCTCTGCTCCCTCTGCTGCCAAGATATTCAGCCTCACCTCAAGCCTGGAGGAATGGAGCCAGCCTTCCATGAACTAAGATCTCTGAAACCATGAGCTCTCAAAATGAACCCTTCCTGGCTAACATAGCTCTTGTCAGGTCCTTAGGTCACAGCAGTAAAAAGTGAACTAAAACAGACACCTAGTCCAGTTGAGGTGACTCCTGATGTCTAAACCTAGAGAACTCCTACAGTCTTACTTAGAGAATTTCTCCAACTTATATGAGTAAGGTTGAGCTTTGCAGAGGCTGATTAGTCCTTATGATGCTCTATCATGTTCTCCTTATTGATACATCATTATTTTCTGTGCTGCACTCCATTGGCAAGGATTTTGTGGCCCCAAAGTTTGTACCACCATCCATCTTAGAGAAATAGGCAACTATATCTGTCTTGAAAGCTGACTGCACTTGACACTTGACTTCTTTTTGTTTATTTGACTTGCTAAATCATAACTAATGACTGGTTTCTCTGTCCATCTAAACCTGAAGATATCATGTATTAATTCAGTTCTGAACACAGTATTTAGGAAACTATAATTAACTTGATATAATTGGAAGTGTATTGGTGATTTGTAAAAAATAGTTTAAGAAAAGGACCTCAGGGGTCAGACCATGAAAAGTGCCATACACCATTCTAAAGAATATGGATGGGGGCTTGAGCAGTGGCTCAGTGGTTGTGGTGCATGCCCAGCATGTGCGAATACATGAGTTCAAACCCCAGCACCATGTACACAGAGAAGTCTCAGAGCAGCAAAAGCCACGTGAAAAACTGAATAAAATTGATTCTCTTTCTCTCTCACTGTCCTTCTCTCTTAAAAAATAAAAGAATATGGTTGTAATCTTATTTAGGTAAAAAGGAATCCAAGATGTGGTATGACATGATAAAAATAGGTTTGAAAACATATATGCAGGGCCTGGAGTGGTGGCTCAGTGGTTACGGTGCTTGCCTGGCATGCACAAGGACCCTAGTTTGAGCCCCAACACCACATATACAACAAACTATCATAACAATGAAAGCCACATGAAAAACTAAATAAAATTCTCTCTCTCTTTCTCTCTCTCACTGTCCCTCTCTCTTTAAAAATAAAAGAAAGAAAGAGAAAGGAAGAAAAAAGAAAGATAATTTGTTTTCTGAGAAAGGCTAATTTTATAAGGAAAAGAAGTTTATTTTGGCTTGAAGATCCAGAGGTACAACATTGAGGGGCCAGATCTGGTGATGACCTTCTTGCTGTCAGAGTCACAAGATGGCTCAGGGTATCACATGGCAAGGGACAGGGAGTGTATGAATCTATTTCCTTCTCTCTCTCTCACCCCACCTCTTATTTGATAAGAGTATACTATTTTATAAGAGTATACTAATTATAATAGTATAATCCTGAAGATCCATCCTAATGACCCTACCTAACTTAATCAGTTTCCAAAGGCTCCAACTGCAAACACCATAATCAGATTAAGTTTCTCCCCTCTTAATATCATTAACATATGACTTTGGGATGTAAACTCCTACAAGAGTTTCAAGGGGAACCATATTCAAACTATAGCATTCTATATACATTATTCTGAGAATACAAAGATGAAGGTTGTAAGGCAAAGCAGCTAAGAAACCCTTACAAAAATCTAAGCAATGACAAGACTAAGAGCAATGGAATGGATGGTAGAGTATAGATTTCTATTATATTAAGTAGAATAAACCAACTTAAATGATTCCAAATTTATAAAGGAAGGAATCTGAGTGACCCAAGGGTTTATTCCTCAAAGTGGAAAATGAAGTGCTATAGTATCATTCTTCACCTGTTAAGGAGACAAGAGTTATGAATGAGGAAGGTGATGAATTAAATTGTAGCATATTAAGTGTGAGAGATCTCTGATGCTTAAAGGTGAAACCTGTTGCCCTTTGGAAATGTCTAGAAATAAAACCTGATGCCTTGGTAGGAGAAATGGATTTGGGAATCATTTGTATACAGGAGTTACAATCAAACCCATTGCTGTTGATTGAATGAAGACGTAGAGAGTAGTATGGGAAGACATCCAAGGATAGAATCCTAAGAAATCAACAGACCAATGGAGAAAGATGGCACCAAAGGAGACCAAGATGCATCAGGGCAGGGCAGTAGAAGAATATATGTTTACATGAGGACCTTCTCTGGCTCCCTACATCCTCTTCATCTTCCAAAACTCAGTTGAACTGCTACATCATGGATGATCAAAGCCTTCAAAGATAACCCCTATTCATAGTTTATCTCCAACCCCACTTATATCTGTATCACCTTACATATCAAACAAAACCTGGTGTTTCAATATTCCTATACTAGCTATACTAGCTCTTATGGGAGAAGATCATGTCTCATGTAGATGCAAAGGACATAAAACTCAAGTTGACTTAAGGAGAAATGAAGGAAAAGCTAAGGGCATACTTTATCTTTATATGTGGTGACTCTGGAGTCTTGTAGCTGCCTGTTGTTAACATCTGACCTCTGAATGTACCCAAGGTGGTTTCATTCTCAAGCAGGCTACTCTCATAGATAAGTCATTCTTCCAGGCCTACAGTTTAGTTTTTCTCAACTACAATGGGGGAAAATATTCTTATTCATGATGATTCTCAACTCTACTTGTTTTTCACCATGTTGTATGTCTATTTTAAACCAACAACTGAGGCCAGGGGTTTGCTAAACCCTAATTGACCAGGCTGATTCACATGACAAGGAATTAAAAGTACACTCAACATTGTTGAAGCCTGACATGGATCCTTCTTCAAAATAAATCATATTCTAGTTCACGAAAAAAATCTCAGCAAATATAAAAAAGTAGATATTATTCCATGTATTCTATCAGACCACGATACCATGACTCTAATAATTAACAGCAAAAACCATGGCACAAAACACATGTATATGTGGAGATTGAATAACACCCTATTAATTGAAGAGTGGATCCAAGAAGACATGAGAACAGTAATTAAGGAATTCTTGGAAGAGAATGAGAATGAAGACACAACATATCGAAACCCCTTAGACAGCCTGAAAGCATTCTTAAGGGGAAAATTTATTGCACTGAGTTTCCACATTAAGAATCAGGAGAGATCCCTAACAAATAAGCTTATGCTCTAACTCAAATCTTTACAAAAGGAAGAACAGTCTAATCCCAAAGCCAGCAGAAGACAGGAAATAATTAAGATCAAAGCTGAACTCAACAAAATTGAAAACAAAAAAATAATAAAAAGAATTGATGAAACAAACACCTCGTTCTTCAACAAAATAAATAAAATTGACAGACCCATAGCTAATCTAACTAAAAGAAGGAGAGAACAAAAGCAAATCAACAAAATCACCAATGAAAAAGGGGATTAACACTGACCCCCTTGAAATCAAACAGATTATCAGAATGTGTTTTGAAAAATTTTACTCCTCTAAATTAGATAATCTGGATGACATGAACAAGTTTCTAGACACATACAACATCCCAAAATTGACACAGGATGAAATTGAAATCCTAAACAGCCCAATAACAAGCACCAAAATCCATGCAGTAATTAAAAGTCTTCCAAAGAAGAAAAGCCCAGGACCTGGTGGATTCTCTACAACACCTTTGAAGAAGAGCTAACACCTCTCCTTATGAATCTTTTCCAAGAAACTGAAAAACAGGGAACTCTCCCAAACACTTTTTATGAAGCAACCATAACTCTGATACCAAAACCCAACACAGACACATCAAAAAAAGGAAACTACAGACAAATATCCCTCATGAAAACTGATGCAAAAATCCTTAATAAGGTTCTTGCAAACCACATTCAAAAACACATCAAGAAAATAATTCATTATGATCAAGTGGGCTTCATTCTTGGTATGCAAGTCTGGTTCAACATACACAAATAAATACATGTAATTCATCACTTAAATAGAATTAAGAAAAAACCATATGATCATCTCAATAGATGCAGAAAAGGCCTTCGATAACATTCAGCACCATTTATGCTAAAAAATCTAGAGAAAATAGGGATCAAAGAAACTTAACTTTGTAAAGGCCATATATGCCAAACCCTCAGCTAGTATAATACTAAATGCAGAAAGTTTGAAAGCATTTCCACTGAACTCAGGAACAAGACAAGACTGCCTGCTTTCACCACTTTTATTCAATATAGTCCTCAAGACCCTGGCTGGGGCAATCAGACAGGAGAAAGAAATCAAAGGGATAAGAATAGGAAGAGAGGAAGTCAAATTATCCCTTTCTGCTGATGACATCTGGAAGATCCAAGAAACTCCACTAGAAAACTGATAGTGTTTATAAACAGATTTGGCAAAGTAGCAGACTACAAGATCAGTACCCATAAATCAATAGCTTTCCTATATACCAACAATAATAGGGAAGAAGAAGAAATTAGGAAATTGGTACCATTCACAATATCCTCTAAAAGAAAAAAATACTTGGGAATTAATCTAACAAGAGAAGTAAAAGACTTCTACAACAAAAATCATCAAACACTGAAAACAGAAATTGCAGAAGACCTGAGAAGATGGAAAGGTGTTTCATGCTCTTGGTTAGGCAGAATTAATATAATTAAAATGGCCATTCTACCAAAAGAATTGCACAGATTCAATGCAATCCCCATCAAGATTCCAATGTCATTCTTTGTAGATATAGAAAAGCAATTCTTGAATTTATTTGGAATAATAAGAAACCCAGAATAGCCAAAACATTACTAAGCAAGAAAGATGAAATAGGTGGTTTTGCAATACCAGATCTAAAACTATATTATCAGGCTGTAGTATTAAAAACAGCATGGTATTGGTATCAAAATAGGAATGAAGAGCAATGGAATAGAAGACTCCGAGACAAAGCCCGAAATCTTTAAACATCTGATCTTTGACAAAGAGCAGTCAAAATATAACATGGAGGAGAGACAGTCTATTCAACAAATGGTACTGGACAACCACTTGCAGAAAATTGAAATTAGATCCTTATCTCTCACCGTGCACAAAAATCAATTCTAAATGGATCAAGGAATTAGGAATTAAGCCAGCTACCACACATCTGCTAGAAGAAAAATTAGGACCAACACTCCAGCATGTGGGAGTTGGTAATGACTTCCTAAACAAGGATCCTAAAGAGAAAGAATTACAATCTAAAATCAATGAGTGGGATGCCATTAAACTAAACAGTTTCTGTACAACCAAGGAAATAGTCAAAACAGTCAAGAGACAACCTACAGAATGGGAGAGAATCATGGCCTGTGATCCCTCTGTCAGGGGACTAATATCCAAAATTTACATAGAACTTAAAAAAAAAAACTCAAGAAAAAAACCCCACAAACAATCCAATCAATAAATGGTCCAGAGAGCTAAACAGAAACTTCTCAACAGAGGACACTGATCAAGCCAAAGAATACACGAGAAAGTGTTCTAAATCACTAGCAATCAGAGAAATGTAATTCAAAACTACCTTTAGATTTCAATTCATTCCAGTCAGACTGACAAAGATGAAGAATACAAATAACAACAAATGTTGGAGGGGTTGTGGGGAGATAGAAAAACTAGCACACTGTTGGTGGAATTGCAGACTGGTCCAGCTACTATGGAAAGGAGTGTGGAGACTCCTCAAAAAATTAGGGTTGGATCCACAATATGATCCAGCTATCCCTCTCCTGGATATTTTCCCAGAGGAGTTAGAATCAGCACATTACAGTGACAGAGCAAAATCCATGTTCATAGCAGCTCAATTTACAATAGCTAAATTATGGAACCAACCCAGATGCCCCTCACTGGATGAATGGATCCAAAATGTATTTATATATACATTTATATGTATATATAAATGGATATATATACATATATATATACACACATACATACATATACATACATACACAATGGAGTTCTACTCAGCTATTAGAAAAAATGATATTGCATCTATTAAGGGTGAGTGGATGGCATTGGAAGAAATCATGCTGAGTGAAGTTAGTCAAACACAGAAAGTCAAAGACCAAGTAGTATCCCTCATTTGTGGAGGCTGGACCTAAACCCAGGCTCAGGAGTAAAGTACACAAACTCATGTATTAGATCCATAGAACAAAAATGCAAAACATTAATATTTATGAGATATAGTTGCAAGATACTTCATAAGATATTTGAACAAGCTATGCTGCATACCTATACAAAAAATGTAAATATTTAATCCCCCTGTCAAATATTTTGAAGAATAACAAGGGATGATAGCAAGGCAGGAGAAGGGGAAATGTTGGAACTAAGATAAAAAGAGGTACGTTCCAAACAGTTATAAATGTCACTGTATATACTATAGCCACATATATAAAAAATGTTCTTCATAGTATAAGACTTATGTCACTGTATTTGGGTTTTTTAGGAACAATATAGGACCCAGAAGAAAGGCAAGGGATCAGGGGACAGGAGGAAGGAGATAGAGGGATGTGTTGGGTGTTATTGAACAAACTATATTGCTGAATTGTGTGCATCTAGGAATATGTGACAACTAATCCCAACATTATGTAAACTATAATGCACTAATAAAAAATAAATTTAAAAAATTTGTTGAAGCCTGGCTTTTCTAGTTTTCCTAAGTAAACACACTAGTCTGAAAGTAAGAAAATAAAATATAGAGTCAGTTTTACCCTGGGAGGACTTGTTGACATGAACGAAATGACATATGCCAAGAAGTGGAAAATATGGTCAAAATAAATTGGGTTGCTACTACTAGTGGGGAAAAAAAAGGAAATTGATACTGGATAAACAATTAAGAATTGCACATAATGGGCATTCAATAAATACGTCCTGATTGATTGGTTGCAAGCTTAATTGCCCACTTTGCTTTCATTATTAAAAGACAAGAAAAATCTGTAATTCTGAATAGAAATGATTTATTTTGTGTAATATAGGAGAACCAAAAAGAAAAAAAAAAAGCTAATGTTTGTATCAAATGGCATCCTACCTGGTGGAGACAGAATGAATTCAGAATAGCTGAAAGACAGCAGCAGAAATGCAAAAAAGAAAGATGAGTGGGGCTGGAGCAGTGGCTCAGCGATTACAGCACTTGCCTGGCATGCGTGAGGACTCGGGTTCATACCCAAGCACCACGTACACAACGAAGTGTTGGAGCAATGAAAGCCACACGAAAAACTAAATAAAATTGATTCTCTCTCTTTCTCTCTCTCTCTCTCACTGTCCCTCTCTTTCTTCAAAAAAAAAAAAAAAAGACAAGAAAAGAAAAGAAAGATGAGTGAGGAACGGGTATTCCTCTTGGGACAAAGGGCATTTGAAGGTGAATGGTGTTGGTGTTGCCCTGCTTTGAAAGCCATCCAAGCTCGGAGGCAACTGAGTAATGAATTTATACAGCTAGGCTGTATAAATCATATTTGTCTTATAAGAAAAGTTTGACATTTTCTAAATTACCTATGAAAATTTATCCTGGTTGTTAAGAAGAACAAAAAAAAAAAAATGTGTGTTCATTTCAAAGTTAATTGTGAAGCTCCCTTAAAGATCTCCTACCACCTACAGACAGGGGGTGGGAGAAGGAATGCTATAAAAATTAAAGGCAATTAACTTTCTAGACTTTTTCATCTCCATTACTTTTCAGATATGTCACCTGGCTTCCTTAGCTGTGTGGTTGTACCTTTCAATTGTGTCTATGTTTTGGCAACCTATTTTTTTAAAGCGTGCTTATGGAGCATTTGAAAACTAAATTGAAACATCGAATGATAGATACAACAAAACTGACCCAAACTCACTTTGTTTATAGGCTGTGGCCAGAGGTGTATTAACAGGGAAGCCTACCAGACAAACGATTCCAGAATACTGAAGCTTGCAGTTCAAGACCCTGGCAAACGGCCAAAACAACTCTTCACTGAATTAGAATTGAGAAGCTTCCTACCCATACACATTTTGATGAATCAGTTACCCATAACTAAATTGTACCATTGATTAAGAAGAAAGTGGGGAAAGTAAATAAATCTAAAAAACAGGACTGGAGTAGATCATGGAAAAAATATTTCAAGGTCATTAATTCTTAAGAAAATTTTGCTGATTTAAGTATTTCAAATCAAAATATACCAATATCATTTTTAGGAAATGTTATGGTTAAGATATGAGGTGTCCCCCAAACACTCTTGTGAGTCAATGTAAGAATGTTTAAAGGGGAAATGATTGGGTTATCAGAGCCTTAACCCAATCAGTGAATTAATTCTATGATAGGGATTAACTCAAACACTTGTGGCTGGAAGAGCTGGGTCTCTGGGGGCATGCCTTTGGGTTATATATTTTGTCCTTGTTGAGCAGAGCTCCCACCCTCTCTCTCTTTTTCTCTCTCACCTCTTGTGCCGGTGAGATGTCCTAAACTGTTTCTCTCCATCACACTCTTCCACCATGATGTTCTTTCTAGCCTCAATTCTCAAAGGAATAGAGCCAGCCAACTATGGCCTGAGACCTCTGAAACCTAAAATCATGAGTCCCCAAATAATTTTTTTCTCCTTTAATTGTTATTCTCAGGTCTTTAAGTTACAGCAGAAAAACAACTGAGCAAAACAAGAAAGGATGCTTATTCTCTCAATTTGCAGATGATGACCACCCTGTATCTGAATTATTTCAATTCCCCAAAATACATCTATGTGTAATTCTGTCCACATACATATACCATTACACATACATAGGAGTATGTTTTGTGGGAACACATGAAAATCTGTCCAAAGTACAGCAAAGTACATTACCATCTTTGGACGTCGATGGTAGCTTTATTATTTTCTAATGGTTGCAGGGGAATGAAGGTTGGTGAGAACCTTGAGTCCACTGAGGAAACAGGTGGGATGTGAAATTGCTCAAAGATGCTGCAGAAAGGAAATAAGAGGCTGGGGATCTCCAAGGAGTGACCCAATTCCCCTAAATATACTTACTTTATGTAGTTTAATGGAAAACAAGAGAGCACATTACTGTTATAAGAGATTTTGGGTGAATGAACACTAGTTCAGTAGTCATATAGCTTATTTAATTTTGGATAGGGAAAGTTAGAGAATCTACATTTTATAATTTGTTCTGTAAGGAAATATGTTCCAAGTTTAAACACCTGGTCTTAAAATAATAGCTGTTTGTGTGCTGAGTACACCTTACATTTACATACACACACACACACACACACACACATACACACACACATACACACAAGCACTTTCTAAAACCATTCCTGTGAATAGAGACTTAGTTCTTGGGGATTGTTCAAACTTTTATAGTTTAAATCTTAATGCTTTTAATGCTGGATAGGATAAAAGCCATTAGTACAACACTAGTAAACCTACAGGCACACCCACATGCCCTGTACAATTGTGTCCCTCCCTTTTCTTGAAAATCATAGTGTCTATTGAAAACAATTCCTTCATAATTCTTCATTGGCCCAGTTCCATACTAGAAGCCTATGACCCAAATGCATTTGTGTGCCCAAGTATCCCTCCTTCCATGGGGAGGAGCAGGTATCTAAGCAAGTGAGCTGTTTGTATGAGACCTCAGGTGGCTGAGAGAGGACAAGAGCAGTCTAGGAGCACCAGAGGACAGACTAGACCCTCTGTTGGAGCATTAGAGAGACCTTAGGTAAAATTAACAGGAGTCCTCTGCCCTTGTTTAAATCACTCTGTCCACTATGATCTTATCTTTACCAAGATGGAAATTCTTGGCAATACACCTGGCTTCCTTCCAAGGGCCTTGGTTCAAAAGAGAGACAGAAAGTAACACTGAGGTTCCTGTTAGCTTCCTCTGTCCACATAGCAATGTGGCTAAAGAGGCCCCCAGTGGGAGTCCAGGGCCTTACCTCTTCATCCACACTCCTGGACATGTCTTTGTTACCTCTATAGACCTTTGAAAGATTTAGGATTACTAATGCCATTACATAGGAGATGTCCCCAAGAACAATTAAGTGGCTATGTCTAGTAAAGAACAAAGACAGGCTTCCAAGCAGACAAATCAATTGCTTTCAATGGGACTTCAGGAGTCTTGACTGTGGGCCTTATTATTAAAGGGCCCAAGAGGCTTGGAAAATAGTTCATATTGTTCCTTTATCAAACTTCAAACTGTGGCCATTGTCTCTCTGGCTCTCACCTCCTAAAGACATCTCCTTTGGGAGAATTCCTAGCGTAGCTGGATGGTCACCAAATTGGACAGCTTTTTTTTTTTTTTTTTTTTTTTTATTGGCATTGTGTGGGAGTGCTAGAAAAGACTGGAGGGAGAAATCCATTTTATTTTTCTCTATACTTTTATGATTTATGAAAAATTGATCTACTCCCTTCAGTTAGATAACCATGAGTCAAAGAAATACAGTTACAATAAAGTGGCAGTGTCATTTCTAAAGTAGACCATGCTCTGGATTACGAATGATAGCCAATTAAAATAAGTTATTCCTGTCTGGTGGGATTGTGTAAAATGAACTATCACCCAAGATGAATTAAAGCCGGGGCTTGGAAGACTTCCTATTGACTAGCCTGCAGTATAATTTATAATTATTTCTGTTTACGGGCAAGGTGGGGCAAAGGAGCCAGGAAGAAAATTGGCCTAGCCCTCACCTGGAGATGAGTAAGAGCAATGAAAAGGGCATCTGCTTATTAAGGTTTTGATCCATAAATATTTTTTCAGTCATCACAGGATACATATATATATAGGAGAATATTAGCAAAGTGCTTGTCACTAAAATATCCAGCCCCAGTACAATGGCCAATAAAACCTTATCACTCAAATCCAGCTCACATCTTGGGGGACGGGACTCCATATTCACATACTTTCTGTATTTCTGAATCTAAACAGCCTTGTCATAGGACTGTCTTTCAAGGGAGAACCTTTTATTTTGAGCATGATTTTTTTCTTCTTTTTTTTATTTTTTTCTGTCTGGTGATTGAACCCAGGGGTCCTCTGCCATTAGGTTAGCCCCCCTCACCATTTTGTTTTTTATTTTGAAACAAGGTCTCACTAAGTTGCCTCGGCTAGTCTTTAACTTTCTATCCTCCTGCCTCAGCCTCCACAGTCACTAGGATTACAGGTGCGTGCTACCACATCCGGCTTCTTCTTTTTTCAATCTCAAATTTTCTGAACTTTCTATGACCTAACAGAAATAGATCCCTAGAGTTTCAGTTATTAAAATAAGAATTACCCCACTGTCAATTGTGCCAACTCTCATGATTAACGGGCCAGCACAAGGTCCAATAGACCTACCTTTGACTCTTCTTATACCTTTATTTCTCTTACCATCTTTCTATATCTGTGTATCTCTGTATTTCTCTGGGTATCATTATCTCACTATCTCTCCATATCTCTGTCTACCAGTAGGTGTGAGCATTTCTGTAATCTCTTCTGTGTATTCTCTCTCATTCTCTACCTCAAATTCTTTCATAAATGCACATAGACATATCTTAAGATTTAGAGTCACCTCAACACCAAATCTCAATATCAAACTTCCTTTCCTGCCTGAACCCTTAAAATGTGGCCCTGAAATGTGAGTATTCCTGAAAATAGTTGAGTCAAGGAAACTTCTTTCAATGCCCTTCAGATCTCTTTAATTGGGACCCTTTTGTAGCTGCCATGTAGATTCATTTCTCCATGATACATTCAGATAACAGCCCTGTGTTAATCAACAGGAATATAAAGATCATAGACCTGAAGATGGTTTCAATGTTGGTTAAGCAGACTTGGAGTCAAGAACATACCAGAACCGATGCCTGGTTCCACAGAGACATCCTTTCCTAGGCTGGGGGCCAACAGTGATATGATGCCCCTGCCCTACTTATTTTATTGCTGTGTATTCCCAGCCTCTCCAGAACATATCTTGGTATATTGCCCAATTCCTCCAGTGATCTTTGTCATTCATGTATTCATTCACATCCAATTAATACTAATTGAGCACCAGCCATCTGTTGGCCTCTGGATTAAGCTTAAAGATGGCATCACAGAACAAAATGGCAGCATCATCCATCTTTCTTAGGTTGAGCATCTAGTTGAGGGACTCACATTCTATCTCCTGCACAGACTATAGTCCCTTTGATCGAGCCCCACTCTCATGCTCTCTGATCTCGCCTGTCTTTGAATCAGTTCTCTGCTTCTCCTAATGCTAATTTTCACTGTCCCAACTTCCTCATGCTCCTGTGATTAGCCCATCCTCCGTATCTATCCAGTTCTCAGAGCCTTCCCATCTGCCTGACTCATCTCAGCTTCTGGTAGATGTGGGTTAAATTTTCTCAGTAATAAAGTCCTCTCTCTGCCTTGAATAGAATACACTAGTCTGCTTCCTGAATTTAACCAGGAGTCAGGAATTCCTTCTCCACAGAAGCATCCTGGCTCTCTGTGCAAGGTGGAGAGCTCTGTTTTAGGTTTCCTTTATACCTTATAACAAGGTCAGGAGGACTCCAAGTTTGACTGAGAAGAGATGCTGAACGTCCTTGATCCCCAAAGCCTCACAAATAATCAGATTCTACAAGAAGGTCTAGAGACCATCAGAGCCCCAGGTACCTGTTTGGCCTCTTGGATTCTCTCATTGTGAAAATATGCAGCTGTTAACATAAATGTCGAGTTTGTATATGCACAAGTCCAAGTGTGAGTGTGTGCACATGTATGTGTGTGAGTGTGTTCGTGTGTGTGCCATCATCACCCATTTCCTTGCACCTCCTTGAAATCTGAAGTCTTTAACCATCATAGCATTTTATGTCCCTAACACAAGTAGTCATTGATAGCCTTGACATTCACAGATTTTCTTGCATCCAACACTGTGACATATATTGCCAGTGAGTCTTTACATAGCCCCATTGTATAGCAATGGGAAAGGATTTTCAACTCCCCTGGGAAGCCTATAATGAAATCATTTTCATAAGTCTATTCTCCTCTTCCAACACTTTGCTGTTACCAGAATTCTTGTAAATTTTTTCTTCTCTCTGTCTAATGGTTAATAAATTTAATGAGCTAGTAACAATGGAAAGATGCTGGGTCCTCATGCACATCCCAGAGATGTGTGGGCCAAACAATTACAGAAAGATAGCTTGTGCTTCTCTCTGCCAGATTCAGGGTATTACTGCAGCAGGTATGGGGTGCCCAGGGAAATGGAAGGAGTTCCAGTACCTCCCTGGGGCCTTGATTCTCTGGGTAAAGACTCCAGCAAAGCATGGGAATGTAGTGCATGTCAGTCACCAAATCTGTGGTCAAAGTTTCATCCAGCCCAACTCAAGGCAAATAAATATTTCACCTAAAAGAGCTGCTATGATGTATGTGAATGTCACTGAATTAAGAAAGTCACTAAATCCACTACTGTTACAGAGAAGTGGGAGGGAAGGACTAGAGAGAATATGTGATTCATTCCTTTCTTGGTTTTTCCAAGCCCTTTTCTTTTCCCTCTGTCGCTCCCTCTTGTACTTCTGCATGACTCCCACTGAATGATTTATTTGATTTTATTATCATTACTTTTATTTTCTGTATTCAGACTCCTAAAGCCAAAACACAAATAACATGAGAGAGAATTTGTGTACCCTATTTTTCAGAAGAAAAACTGGACATTGAATAATAAGCACTGCAACCACTTTTCAAGCCCCCTTTCCTCCCTGCAGAGGGTCTCAAACACTTCAGCTAATGCAGACAGCTGGAGTTGATTTAAGCAGAGACAGATAGGGCTCTGTGTCTAAAAATGGGTAGTAAATTCCACAATTAGGGAGCAGAGCTGCTAAAAGCTCTTACTTAAAGAGACCTGGGATTATACTGTGAGCAAATTAAATTGCCTGCTGCTTCCATTCTCCCTTGGTGACTGCAGACTTGTAATAGAAGATCAAGCAAATATATTGAATTGGATCCTGCTTTAAAATAAAACTGTTGCAGAAACTTAGAACCCAACATCAAATTTTACAAAGTGCAATTCCCACCAAAGGAGAAGAAATCTTGACAGGTAATATATTTTTAGAACATGGGGACCTGGCCCTTGGGTAACCTACATTCAGCAAATGCCACAATCTAACATTCCCACAAGTGGAGAGTTATGACCCTGTGGTTTCCAAACAACTGAGGCACTAATTAATCTCTCTAAATCTTCCTGGTGAGACTGCAATCTCAGCCTGGAAGTATTTCGTAAATGATAGGAAGTTCAAGTGAAGGACCAGGATAGACAAACATCCATTCAGGGACCTGGTGACAATGGGTGATTTCACTTGAAGATGCTCCTCAGACATTTTAATCACACTGAATTGCCAGCAAGAGCTCCGGTCAACCCACAAAATTCCCACATCATCAAATTAGGCAATCTTCATGAAATGCATAGGCTAATAGTGAGCCCAGACTGAAATCCAATCATTTGATTATGGAGTCACCTCCGCTTGGATTAACAACAGAAAAGTCTAGTACTGCACTCACAGAGCAAAATTGCCCAAACGAACCTAACAAACCCAATGTCATGTGAACCTCTCAGAGTCACACAATAATATAGTTGCACAGAATAAATGAACCAGTACCCGAGCAGAAGCTGGTCAGTCCATAACAATGGATGTGTGCTTTTTAGTTCTTAGCCTGAGCCTCCAGAAACTGAAGAGAGCATCTCACCATTATCCTGTCAACCACTGATTCCTAAAGTTCCACAGCATGATGTCTGTGCTTGGTTTCCGTTAGTGCAGGCCTCAGAATGGAATGTGGTAGGGCTGAGGTTACAGCTCAGTGGTAGTTTTCATGCTTAGATTGGAATATGGTTTCCACAGAAGATGCTCACTTTTGTCCCATTAGGACCCTTACTTACTTAACTTCTTATAAGTTACTACAAAGGAAACAACAAAGGCCACTATTATTGTCTGGATCTTAAATGTCCCCCAAACACCAATGTTTTAAAGGCTTAGTCCTTGGCTTGGCACTTTGGGAGGTAGCACAAACTTCATGAGATGGGGCTTACCAAGAGGTCTTCTGATCTTTGGGAGATGGCCTTGAAAGGGACAGGGAGACCCAAGCCTCCTTCCTCTTACTCTCTTTTGTTTCCTGGCCTTGAGGTAAGTGGTTTTTGCTCTTCCACATGCTCCCTGCCATGAGGAACTGCCTCACCATAGGCCCAAAGCAATAAGGTCAATCAGTTATGGACTTTGTACTACAGAGCTTATGCAAAAGTGACCAAAATTCCTGACAAGAACAACCTAGATGAGGAAAGTTTATTTCATCTCGTGGTTTCAAAGGTTTAATCCATAGTGGGACAACTCCATTGTTCTGGGCCTGAGATGAGGCAGAAAGCATCATAGCAAAAGGCAGAAAGCACCATGGCAGAAGGAAGCTGTTGTGATCATGGTAACCAGGAAGAAGAGAGAGATGGGAAGGGAATTTGGAGGGATGGACTCTTCCAGGGCACACCCTCAGTGTCCCACACCCTCCAGTCATGCCCCACCTGCCTACACTTACCATCCAGTTAGTTCATCCAAGCTATGATGGGCTGATGATGTTAAAGCTCTCATAATCTAATCACTTCACCTTCTAAGAAGCTACTGGAGAGCACCTCCTATCTAAACCGAACAAATTTAAATCCCCTAACTGAGCCAAAATAAGTCTTTCTCTCTATAAATTAATTATCTCAGGTATTTTTTCTAGTAAAAAAAGAAAAAAGCTAATACTAGGACAAAATTTTGATAAATGATCAATTTATATAATTCTTGAAGTCCTATTATCATTGCCTATAATGTATCCCTGACTCCATTCTTAGTGGCTCCTCTAAAAGTTTTTTTTTTTTAAGAGAGAGGGACAGTGTGAGACAGAGAGAAAGACAGGATCAATTTTATTTAATTTCTTTCATGTGGCTTTCATGACACTTGGTTGTTTATGTGTTGCTGGGGTTTGAACCTGAGTCCCAGCACCTGCCAGGCAAGGCCGTAACCACCTAGTCACCACTCCAGCCCCTTCTCCAAAAGTTTTTTGACACTATATCTTCTTTGGTTATTTGGAAGGTTACTAACTTGCACCCTTTCACATACATGATCTGTGGGTGGGGATTGCAGACACGGTTTTTTCTAGCTTACATAGGATCTGGTCCTTAGAGTACCCTCTTCCAAAGGAAAGGTCTGCATATGCAATCAGGACAATAGGGTAAATGGGAACTTTGCCATCGACTCCTCTCTTTCTCAAGAGAACAACTGAATTTTGGAAACATTCCAGGCTAAACATACTCCTCAAAAAGGTCTTTACATCATGTCCTCATATGCCAATAAAGCAAATAACATACACTTTGGCTGATGAATAAAGTGTTGTATATAGGGTAGAAACGATGGGAATACTATACAAAGGTAAAAATTCACCTAAATTTTAGAAATGGTCTGTGGAAATCTGTTATATTTAATCTCGTAACCTTAAACAAACATTTCTAAGTCATAAAAAGAATGTGAATTTACACACAGACCTTTCCATAACCCAGCAATTTCACTACTAGGTTTTATCCAAGAGAAATGAAAACATATGCCCACAAAAGAACTGCACAAGAATATTTATAGCAGCTTTATTCATACTAGCCAAGAATTGGAAACAACCCAAATATCCATCAACAGGAGATTTGAGAAATAAATTGTGCTACATATAATAGAGGACGACTCGACAGTAAGAAAAAACAAACTTAATATACACAACTATACAGCTGAATCTCAAAAAAGAAATGTAATATTGGATGAAGGAAGCCAAACACAAAACATACATCCTATACCATTCTAGTTATGTGAAAATAAATAATAAGCTATTATATCATGAAGAAAAGGGTAAGAATGATTAGCTGAAGGTGGAGAAAGCTAGCTGGAAACATTCAGGAGGGGGTCTCTAGAGTGAGAAAAATGTTCTGTATCTTGATAGGACAATGTTCTATATCTCTTATCTATACCAAAATATGAAATGGTCTGTATCTTGTGTTACATGGATTTATATACTCATTGATCCAAGAAAGTAATATGTATGCATTTTATTCTCTGAAAACTACATCTCAATTATAACAAAGATTTAACAGAAACATAATATCAGTATATCTGGAAAATATATTCCATATACCAACTGAGTTTGTATGCACTCAATATCAATGAGGTCTCTTTTTATCATTAAACAATAAGTTTGTCATTAACTCATTCCTTCTGAGTCTTCCTGTCACTTCCAGTTAAACTGGCATCCCTACATTCACAACAAATTTTACGCTAAGGAGGAGCTGGAGAATCTCAGGGGATACTTCAGACCTTTCCTGTCCATGCACACTAGCAGAAAAATACAACCTATCAAATTAAATGAAAGAAAATATAAAGGAGTCATGGACTGTTTCAGGACCTACCAAATATCACCATAGCCTTGAGTGCATATGAAACACTCCCCAAATCCTCCAACTCAAATCCAAAAGTCTGAGAGACAGCTGGAGTTGGCAGCAACCAGTAAATCATTAAATACTATCAACATAACAGCTTACTCAGGATGAGCGCTAAACCTTGATTGAAATTTCTCCAATAAATCAAATGGAGCAAGGTGATTTGGTAATTACCCATAAACAACGACGCAGTCCTTGTTTCTTAGGCAGAAAACTAGGATTTGAAACCTGCTGCCAATAAGTACCAGTCTTCGTAATATTAGTCAAATCCAGATTTAAGAAAATCATCACAATTAAAAAAATAAAAGCAGTACCAACACCAGAGAATGTACACAAAGCAAAAAAGGACTGCTCATAATGCCTTTATTCTTGAATCTTGGTCCTGAAAAGGTAAGAAGTGCAGAGGACAAAAGTGGAGAAAAATCTGGAGAAGCAGAGAGGAAAAGGACCGTGTCTCTCCTGATTGGTCAGATTTTGTGATTGGCAAAGCTAAGGCAATTTTTAGTCTCAAAGCAACTGCACTGAATATTTTCATTTATATTTCTTTGTCTTTTTAATTACTTATCTGTTTGAAAAGCATATGTTTGTAGGAACCTCATTTCCTGCCAACAAGATAACATGGGCGGGGCTATCATAATTAGAGCAAAATGCATGAATTTTTAACTTCTCTATTAGGCCCAGCCACTCAGTATTTTCAGGTGATGGCAAAAAAAAAAAACAAAAACAAAAACAAAAAAAAAACTATTATTTACTTTCATATAACAACTAAACACTCATTAATGATTAAATTTAAAATCCGCATTCTGCTTAAGAATATATTCCTAACTTATCTTTGTGAGGGCAAGTTAGAAGCCCTAACCAATTTATGAAATAAAGTTGTTGAAAGTTAAGGTATGAACTATCATTCCTAGAAAGTCATCAGTGCCAATGATGTTAGGGCCCAAAGAAATGGTGACTTGCTACAAAAAGCTGTGAACTCCCTGCCTGAGGGCTTTCTTTCCACTCTTCCCAAGCAGGGCTGAAGTGGTTGGAAGTTCACAGCTCTGAAAGTCAAGTTCAAGGCTCCAAAAGTTGACTTTAGCCAATAAAGGAAGGGTAAGAGGGAGAAGATAAGTACCCCCAGCTTCTCACTACTTGGGTGGGACAACTCTGATATGTGTTCTACACTGCCCCCTAGCGGTAGTGAGCCCTGAATTTGACACACAGCTTCTTTCCCTTTCCTCTCTCAAAATTTCATTCCTGATAGGAACTTTCTTGCAACCACAACCCACATAATTGATTTGTCCCCTAATATTAGACTCAGGATCTACTTCTAACAGAACCCATGCTTAGATATCCATCAGCATGATTTTGGTTGGACCCAAGTCCAGCTGCCCAGATCTTGATAAAAATCTCTGTGATTCAAGAACTTCTAGGAAGTATAAATTGCTTCTGTGATAGACCAAAATGGGAAACATCTTCACTAACATTCTAATTACACAGGGTTGAAGGGTGATTGTCTTACATTAAGAAAACTATTTTCTCATAACTATGTATGCAAAAAAGTAAAAATCATTAATATTATAATCCCCATGATATTAACTCTGCTTCAGAACAGGTGTATGATATGCTACTATGAAGTCATTTGCTTGCTCCATCAGTAATTGTAGGGATATGCTTTGTTCCTGTTGGCCTCTCGGGTACACACGACTACTTAATCCATCAGTATAGTCAGAGAATTCCCATTTAAGATGCTTCATTAATATTAGAAAGTGTTTGGAATGCTTTATGATGCCTTTGGGACTCATTCTGGAAAGACAGACAGTAAAGTTTTGGAGATAGATGATGTAGTTTCAGTCCTTTCTATTCAATTGCAAAGAAAAAACTTGCCATTCAAGTCTTCAAGACATGGGGACAGTAGACTATTTGCAGCTTCCTGGAGTAGACTTTCTTCTCGTCTTTATATTAGGCAGAGAATACATGCGCATGGAAACAGACCTGGATGGGGGGTTAAAGATGTAGGTGTTATCCCCACTCACCTGTGGTGTTTTATTAGCTTTTGTGTCACTGTGACTAAAAGATCTGATAAGAACCAAGTAGAGGAGGAAAATTTTATTTGGGGCTAATAGTTTCAGAGGTCTCTGTCCAAAGATGACCACCTCCATACCTCTGGGCCAGAGTGAGGCATAATGGTGAAGGGCATGGCAGAGGACAGCAGCTAAGGAAATGACATCAAAGATGCAGAGAGAGAGAATTCTGCTTAACAGAGACAAATTGAAACCTCAAAGGCACACCTCCAGTGACTACTTCTTCCAGCCACACCCTACCTGCCTAGGGTTACCACCCAGTTAACCCCTATCAGTGGATTAATGCACTGATTAGGTTAAGGATCTCTTAACCTAATGATTTCACCTCTAAACTTTCTTGCATTGTTTCACACATGAGCTTTTGCAGGGTACCTCATATCTAAATTATAGCATCTAGCAAGTTAGGTGATGTTGGTAGGTCAATGTGATCTCTTATAGGCCTTAGTTGCTTCTCTGAAATGAAGGGAAGTAACTAAAGAATTCCTTAGCTTTTTTATTCTGTTTTCTAAAAGTAACATTAATGTATTATTCAGGTCAGTGGTGGCAATCATAAAATGCAGTACTGCCATAATCTACCCAGGGCTTGAATATGTCTTAACTGATGGATATTGGTTTGGGAAATTGTGATTTTTGTGATTCAAAGGCTTTTTAACCTAAATCCTTTAAGGAAAAAAAATCCTGAATCTAGGAATATAAAATGAAAAAGAAAAAAAAATGTTTTAAGCCTTAGAAAGAATTGGAGGTTAGATGGTAAAAGTTAGAAATACTCATTTTGAAAGAACGTATGTCCTAATCATCATGTAAGCTTGAAATAAATAGAACTCATATTTTTTGAGCCCCAGTCACAAGTGATGTCAGTAAGAGATATTTAAGGTGGAGCTAGGACTTCAGGCCCATCCTTGATCCTGGTGTCTCCATTCTCTTCTGTGGATACATACATTCAAAGGTTTTCATTTGTATGTATATTGATCCATTTTCCAATGCTATAACAAAATATGGGGACTGGGTAATACATAAAGAGAAGAGGTTCAAGTCATAGTTTTGGAGATTCAAGGACACAGTGCCAGCATCAGCTCAGCTGTAGTGAGAACCCCATACCAGATGGCAGCATGGTGGTCAGAGCATGAACAAGAGAGGAAGAGAGAGATTATGTGGCAAGACAGGAAGCCTGAGAGAGGGGAGGGCCAGCCTTCCTCTTTATAGGTACTCACTGCCTGGAAAACTAATCAGAGTTGCACAAGAACACATTAATCTCTTCTCCGAGGGAAGCACCTTCAGTGACCTGAAGACCTCCCAATAGGCCCACCCTAAATCACCACAATGAGAATTGAGCTTCTGACCCCACAACCTTTGGGAGACAAATCACATTCAGACCACAGCAATGTAAAAATTTCTTTTCAAAACAACAACAAGGTATTCATTCTCACGCTTACTCCACCCTTTATTTGTCCATAGTTTGCTGTACACACAGTTCTTCACTGTAGAAATCCCAGAATATCTACCTACAGAGGAAAGCATTGCTTCCTTTTCACAGATGGAAAAGGTCAACTTTCAGAAATATTAAGTAGTGGTGGTAGCCAAGGACTTTAATTCATATTGTCATGGTTCCAAAATACAGATACTATTTTCCCTTAAAATGTTATTCATTTATGTTTTTTTATTATTACATACATAATAATGCTCATTGTTACACAAAATAATAGAAAGCTATATAAAGAAAAATGTAATAACTGTCTAACTTAGACTTGATCTTTCAAAAGTCATTTATGGAATGTTAGTCTTTGTCTTATTTTATTATTATTATTATTATTATCATTATTTAGGAGTCTTGTTATTTTGCGCAGGTTGGCTTTGAATTTGTGATCCTCAACCCTCAGCCTTCTGAGTAGCTGGGATTACAGGTATGTGTCAATGCCTGGTGCATATATACACACACACACACACATAACATATATGATATATATTACATATATGATATATAACATGTATTACATATATTATATATACATGTATATGTATATGTGTGTGTGTGTGTATATATATATATATATATATATATATATATACACATATATATATAATTTTTTCTTTATTTTATTTTGTTTTGGTACCAGGGATTGAACCCAGCAGCACTTAACCACTGAGCCACATTCCCAGCCCTTTGTATGTTTTACTTTTTTTTTATTTTACAAGATCTCGGCGCCTGGAGCAGTGGCTCAGCTGTTATGGCGCTTGCCCGGCATGCTCAAGTATAGGAGTTCAAACCCCAGCACCACATACACAACTAAGTGTCTGAGCAACAAAGGTCATGTGAAAAACTCAAAAAAAATTGATTCTCTCTGTCTGTCTGCCTCTCTCTCTCTCTCTCTCAATGTCCTTCTCTCTTAAAAAAAAAAAAAAAAAGAAAAAAGAGAAAAAAACAGAAAGACAAGATCTACTTAAATTACTCAGGGCCTCTCTAAGTTCCTGAGGCTGGCTTTGAATACGTGGTCCTCCTGCCTCAGCCTCTCAAGTAGCTGGTTATGGTCTCCCACTGATCAATTCTATTGTCTTAGAATTCCTGCTAATTTTTCTTCTGCATTTGTATGGTTGATATTCCTGGGACTTGTTTTCTTTTATGGTAATGAGGTAGAAATTGAATTTTATTTTCTTCTGTGGATGACCAAGTATCAAATAAAGCATTTTTCCAAATTAATTAAAATCACATTTTTGCCATAATACTAGTTTTCATTTGTACTTGGCCCTATTTCTATACTATTCTATTCAATTTGTCATTTGCCTGCTCTAGAAGCAAAATGTTTTGTTTACAATGGCGGTGACAGGCTTAAAAATGCCCCCCTTCCCAAGACACCCATGCCGTAATTCTAGACCCTGTATACGTCATTTATTTGAAGAAAAAAAAAAGCCATTTCAACTGTGATTCAGTCAAGGATTTTGAGATGAGATTATCCTGGATTATTGTGATAGGTCCTAAACCCCATGTTCAATGTCCTGCTAGGGGGATAGGTCAATTACAAAGAAGAGGAAGAAGTAATTGGGATGAAAGAATCAGTAGGTTCTTCGTCTCATAAATTCAAAGATGAGATCCACAGACAACAAAGGGTGGGAATGCTTTAACAGGATTTATTAAGTAGTAGAAAGAATGAAGGAAGGAAGGAAGGAAGGAAGGAAGGAAGGAAGGAAGGAAGGGAGGAAGGAAGGAAGGAAGGGAGGGGAGGGAGGGAGGGAGAAAAGAAAAGGAAAGGAAAGAAAGAAGAAAGGAAGGAAGGAAGGAAAGAAAGGAAGGCAGATCCAGTAGCAGGAGGGTCCCTAGGAGGGTTACAACCTGGTGACTATTGTCTAGGGGTTTATATAATAAAGTTAGAGGAAGGTTAGGTGCCCTTGAAGACCATGGGCTAGAATTTATTTAAAAAGAGGGTCTTTGAGTCCAGTTACACTAAGGCAGCTGGTGTCCACACACCATGACAGCCTCCCCACCCCCACAACTGTCCAATCAGGGGTACTGTCTCAGAGTTCCAGCGCGTGCATAGCTGCAGGCACCAGTGAAGTCACTGGTCACGAGCTATGTATCGGTTTGTAAAATCCTGGGGTTGGGGGTGGAGGGGTGTTAACCTTGTCTGCCTAACACATGTCTCTCTCCTGAGCTCACAATGACACCCTGCAGGCAAAGACTCAAGTGACTCTGCTCACAAGGCAGAGAATACTGTCAGCCACCAGAAGCTGGAAAAGGCAAGGAAGGGATTCTCCACTGGAGTCTCAGGTGAAACAGGATCTTAAAGACACCTTGGTTTCAGCCTCTGGCCACCACCACTATAGAAAAAGAAACTTCTATTGCTTTAGGCCACCAAGGTTGTAGTAATTTCTTACAGCAGCAATAGGAAACTAATGCAGTAACATTTTGCATTTTTAGCTAATGGTAAATTAAATCTCTGGTCATAACTCTGTAAAATTTTTTTGTTTGGCTTTTTGAAATCATTTAATTTTCTAATATAATTTTAAATTATTTTGACCAACTCTGATTTCCTTTGCATTATATTGGGGGTGAGTTGGTACTTTTACATCCAGGAATATGTTTTATTCAATTAATTGATGCCTTATTTTATATCCTTGAATAAGAGTTCATAGTTTATATTCCTTTTCTAAGCTATGCCTTCCTCATTTTATTTATCATTAAATACTTTATTGTTTTTGTCACTAGGAATGATAATTTTGTCCCGTTTCTAACTTCCTAGTATAATTATGGACAAAGACTGTTCATTTGATATGTATACCCAATACCTCTTACTGCCAATTTCAAAGTATCCTTAGTAAATTTTAATGTTGTTTTAGTAGTGTCTAAAATTCCTTAAGAATAAAATAGAGTTTATTTTGCTGTATTTATTTTTACCAGATTTGCTACCTTTGTTTCCTCAATCAGCACTAATGAAACATTGTTCAATTTTAGTAAACAATAGAAGTTATCCTTAATATTTCCTATATTTTAATGGACTTGGCTTCAAGTTTTTATGACTTGTATTTTCATGTTTTGGTCTCTATACTGGCTACTTCTTTCCTTCCAATCAAATTTTATATGCAATTTTTAAGAGAAATTGACACTGGATTTTATAAAAATAACCTTTCAGTATCTAGTTGATAATCATATAGCTTCTACTCTTTTTAATTCATTTGGGTGTGAACCATGTGATATATTTTAAAATTTGAAATCTTTGAATACTTTGAATATGTACCATTTGGGTATGTCATTCCTTTTTTATCTATTATTTGGCCGAAATCTCTTTGCTAACACTTCATGTATCCATGAGTAAACTGACTAAAAACTTCATTTTAATATAACGACCTTCTCAGATTTTAGTATTAAAATTCTATAAATTTAATAACATGAATTTTAAAGCTGCAATTCCGCAGTTTCTATTTAAATTACAGAAAATGTTCATATTTTTAAAAATTAGATCAGACTTTATTGTAAAACTATATGGACCCATTGATTTGGTTAAATTGTTAAATTTAATTATTTTACCATCAATTTACTGGTAATTGGCCTAATCGGATATTTTAAATTTTGTTGAATTTATTTTATTTGCTGATGGTTTTACAGACAATACATTTTTTACAATATTAAATTAGTATTTGATAGTCTCTGATAATCTTTTTCTCTCTCGCAAATCCATGCTTTCTCTTCCTCCCAATGCCACAGATTGTTCTTTTGCTACTTTTTTTCCTGGTCTTTAACCAATCATTACCCTCTTCCATCTTATTCATCACTTAAGTGAAATTGCTTTGTGTTCTATTTTTTGAGAAGTTATAATTGTATATTTCCTCTGATTGCTTTTCTTATGGTTTGCATTGTACTTCTGATTTCTTAATTTCAAAATGAAATTCACTTATTTATAGTCTTTCTTATTTTGCAGTGCTAGGGATCAATCCCAGAGCCTACTATATGTTAGCCAGGGGCTATACCACTGAGCTACATCCTCAGCCGAAATAAAAATTAATTAATAAAAGCAATTAAGGCATATTTGCATAATATAGCTTTAACTTCATCCCACAGATTTTTATACCAAATGTTCTTTTTTATCATTTTTCAAATACATTATGTAGCATGCAATTTAATCTTAATATCTTTATTGATCTAGTAATTATTTAGAAGAATACTTTTACCTTCCATGTAATGTTCTTTCTGGCCTTTTTATTGCTTATTTCTTGTTCAAGTGAGTCTAATCAGAGAATGTGGCCTATAAAATCTCTAGGATATTTTATTAAGATTTTCTTTGTAGCTAAATACACGGTCAATATTTACAGATACTCCATCCAAATAGGGAAAAATCTGCATTTCTGTCTGCAGTCTGCAAAGAAACCAGACTATATCACTGCAATGCCTGTACCCTTATATGCTTCTACTAAATTGAATTTGTTAATTAGATTTTAATATTTTCCTTCTTTTTTTGCTTATCTGATATTTGGAGTTCAAAGAGCTGTTTATACATGACTATATTTTCATTGTCTTTTTTCAATGTTTGCTTCTATTTCTAGTTTGTTTCCTTCTTTTGATTTTGGCAAAGATGATTTTCGATGCATAAATTTTTGCAGTTGCTGTGTCCTTCTTGTTGAAAAGACTTTTATCCTTAGTTATTTGTCTTTCGCCTATTTGATATTTTGTCCTTATATTTCATCTTCTTTGCCATTAAGAGTCTCACCTTAGCTTCATGTTGACTTGATTTCTTGTTTTGTTTTCTTTTTTTAAGAGAGAGGCAAAGAGTGAAAAAGACAGACTCAATTTTGTTTATTTTTTTCATGTGTTCTTTATTTCTCCAACACTTAATTGTGAGTGTGGTGCTGGAGTTCAAACCTGGGTCCTTGCGCATGCCAGGTAAGCATTCCAACTGCTAAGCCACCCCTTCAGCCCCAATTTCCTGGTATATTTATGATAAATGCTTTATTATTCACATATTATTGTCACTTTGTTTGATGTATGATAATTCTAAATAGCACACAATAAATTATTTTTGATCTTCACTATCTGAAAATTTCTGTTCTGATAGAATATATCTGATTTATGTTTTAAAATTGATGTATTTTATTAAACTGAATTCTTTTGTTCATTCTTTGTGGTATTGTGTGGTTTTCTATTATCTTGTAATTCTAAATTTATAAAAGCAGGGACCATTGCTGGGCTGACATATCTGTACTTTGAATAGTCCCCTATTTTGAGATCCAAGTTGTGTATCAATTATTAGACAATGTCCTTGAATATTTTTCTCAAGGTTCATGAGGTTACATTTTATACTTCTCTGAGACCTTGCAACTCTGAAAATAGATACTGACTAGAAAAACCAAACAAGATTAGTTTCTTCTACTCTATGTTTAAAACCTCTGGTAAATTCTGTGACCTCCAAAACATGTGCAAATTTCTCCCTACCAGACCCTACCAGAACGTAAGTTACCAGTTCTGCAACAGATACCAGGTAGTTGTCATCTAATACAACTCAGGTCTGCACTACCTGCTTGGAGCATGAGATCCCACAGGTTGAGGACTCAGTGCCCTAGCCTGCCCACTTGTATTTTAGATATCCCAGGTTGTTTTACTTGTGCTTCTGACCAACTGGGTTCAAAATCAGAGCTCTTTAATTCTCTTTGGGGATTCAGTTAGTTTGTTTAAGTGACTCACATAACTCAGGAAAACACATCTGCGAGTTTATGTAAAGGATATAACAAAGAATAAAGATGCAGAAATGCATAGCACCAGGTATGTGGGAAGCGGTAAGGAGTTTCCATGCCCTTTCCAGGTGTGCTACCCTCCAGGAATTTCCATGTGCTCAGTTATCTGGAAGCTCTCCAAGTCTTGTTCTTTAGAGATTTTGTGAAGACTTTATTGCATAGACATAATTGAAATATGGACAGTTTGTAGAACTGTAATTGGACAAAAAGGGTAGGATAGGGTAGACTGAGTAAAGAAACCAGCAAGGCCTGTCTGTTCAGATTCTTCATGGACTCCCTGTTTAGAATTCCTTCCTCCAGGGTACAGGGCAGACCTTCTTCTGAAGCAGAGATCTTGTCTGATTTACTATCAGAGAAGACAAGTCAGAGAAGTTCTTTATAGTCAATTCCAAGGCATCCAGGCAAGGAAGATCTAATCTTCAGCCTTGGGGTGGGAATTATGAGCTAGGAACCACAGAAAATAACCAAATGTGTGTGTGTGTGTGTGTGTGTGTGTGAGTGTGTATGTGTGTGTGTATAAAATAACATTATAGAGGTCTATTGCAGGCATTGACAAATGTCATCTTGGCTGGGTATATTATTATAGAACCCTAGTCCTTTTTTTTCTAAATTGTTATTAATGAGAAGTCAAATACAAATTGTTAAATACTTAATATTTAAATACTAATGTAAATACTAATCTTTTCCCCACAAAAGGTGGACTTCTTCCCTAAATTTACTAGGTTTACAAGGTGAGAGAGCACCTCCCAGACTCACAAGCCCTGAGTAGATAGGGGCATCCTCTGTCTCAGGCCTCTGCTTGGTAAGCCTCCTTGGGAAGCAGATCACAGTTTGGATCTTTAGAAAAGACCTGCTGCTTCTGCCATTATCTCTGAACACCCCACACCACTGGCTCTGCTGAAAGGCTGAAGGGCATGCGTCACCTCACATGCTTCCTTCTTATTCTAAGACTGTTTTGTTTCTTCAGAGAGGAAAGAGATGGGATGAGGGTACAAGGATGAATTCTGATACTCTGTTCCCCAGGACACCATCTTTCTGGTAGACTTCATGTTTGTATGCCATTTTTACAATGACTCTTGTACATATTTCCTCATCTTATAAAAAAATCTGAGAAATGGAGTGGGGGACTATAATCCCATTTTATGGAGGAGGACACTGAGACTTAAGAAGTGATCAACTTATTAAAGTTCCTTTGGCTCTTGAGTCACAGGTACAGAACAAGGGTTCAGATGTTCTGGATGTGTACTACAGTAATTTGAAATTACTTGTGCCTAATTTCACTACTGTATGGACTTTTCAAAAATATAATTTGCTCTACGAAGTTCCCAAACACATCAAAAGTAATATGACTCTAGAAATGAAAAATAAATCTTTTTTCTCATTATCTTAATATCAAAGAAGCAATGAGATTTTCAGATATTAAACAGCCAATTCTTTTTTTAGTTCACCATACTTTTTTCTTTATATATTCCTATTTAGACAGGTGTTCAGTTCTACACACAAACTGATGTGGGATTTGAGAACCCACGTGAGCTGTTGTGGATCATAGTTGACATTTGCTGGATCAAGAAGAAAGGATAAGACATTATCTGCAACATCATATAATTATCATCAATAAACAAGTCTCAAACGTTGCTCTTTTTTTAAGAACTGCAAGGGGGAGGCAGTGAGTGAAGACTGGCATCATTTCATACCATAAATTTTTAACACACACAACATCATAAGTCTGTTGAGTAACAGGGTCTACACTTTAACTTCTTGTGCTAGGGCTGAGCGGTGGCTCAGCAGTTGCCTAGCATGCATGAGGACCCAAGTTCAAACCCCAGCACCACATACACAACTAAAGACCCAATGAAAAAATGAATGAAATTGTTTCTCTTTTTCTCTATTAAAAAAAAATCTTATGCTAGAGAAAGTCTAATATTTTATAAAAAATATACTAGTGCTATTTATTCAGAAAAGTGGGTCTGAATCGATTCTTTATGGCAGATTTTCTCAAACTTCAGCATGCATTAGGATACGCAGAGTTCTGGACCTTGTGGACCCAGAGAGAGATTCTGATTCAACCTAAGATTATACATCTGGGGCATGTGTTTGAAACTTCCAGGTGGTATTAACATTCCGCTACACTGACCAGACTCTGAGCACCACCGACTTCAAGAATGTGCAGGTGGCCAACCTACATGGAGTCCTGAGTGGCTGGGGTCTGTCCTTCAGGGTGCTTCCTGTTAATGTATAGGTCCTCTCCCTCCCACCTAGATGCCCTGAAATCTTTCTAGTTCTTACCTTAACAATTTCTAGCTGGAAGGTTATCACCACTTCTAGGACACTTTCCTTTTTTTAATAGAATACACTTGAATATCAACCTCCCCACACCCCCCAAAAAAACAAAAACAAAATAAAAAATAGTAATACAAAAGACCCAGGAAGTGGCAGAATTTATCCCTAAATGGAATTTCTACTTGCTATGAGCGGCCCAAGCTAACTGTGAAGATAATTGCCTACCTCCTATGCAAATCAAACTGGAGCTCATTCATTTCAGAAGGGCTCAGCACACAGGGGACACAGAGAGGGGGAGTGGAGAAGCCTTAATTTATTTTAAAGTTGTATCTCCTTGCATTCATGTGCTCTCAACCATAGAATTTTTAATGCATATTTCATAAAAGTAGAACCTTGGAGTGGGGATGGGGTAACAGCTGGGGAGGGAAGGAGAGAAGTACAAATCCATGAAAGAACACTCAGCATTGCCCACAAGATGTCCAAATCCAGAGTCCATAAATGCAAGTGAATACCTCAGCAGGAGATCCTTTTGTTCTATGGAGCAAAAGTGTGGTACAGGAGCAGTTTAGACATGTGGCAGATCTTGAGATAAGGATCTCTATCCAAAAATGTTGCTTATTCATGTGTTTGTTTGGATTTTGCAATGCTGAGATCAAACCCAGGGCCTCAGATATCTAAGGCAAATGCTCTACTTCTAAGTTACATCCCCTGCCCCCTCCATCCAATAGTAACCAAAATTGTAACGACATCCGCCAAGTGGTCTTTAGCTGTATGCTTTAGCTGGAAGAGATTTCAGGTCTTAAGGTTCAAAGCTCTGTAATATCCAGCTGCACCATTGGCTTTCAACTGACCAGAGTAAGGTCACCAAGCTGCCCACTTACACTGACATACCCCTGGATTTGGTTCTGAAAGTCAGGGGCTCTCAAGGTATATCTTGAAACAGAGAGGCAGGAGATGTTTGGCCCTGTTTGTTCAAAGTTAATAGTTAAAAACACTTCCTTTAGTCAATATCTCTTTGGAGACTTGCTTTAATGACAACGATTTACATTGTTTTATAATAATGTCTAAATATTTCACTCACTCACTGATGGGTGAATTCCCCCAAGGCAATTAGTGTGACTTACTAACTTCTTTGTCCCCAGCTTCTAGAATGGCACCTGGAATACAGAAGGACTAAAATAGCCCTTCTCGCTATGGATCCACAGGCTAAAGTAACCCATGGATTTTCATCTCTGATGAAAGCAACTGGGAGGAAAAGGGTTTCCACTTCACCCAACACTGATGAAATGGAAGTGCATTGTTATAAATGGCATATGCTTTGAGGGCCAGTCATTTTCAAGCATCATCTTATTCAATTTTGACCATCCTGTAAAGTAGAAGTGATCACTGTCTCTATCTCATAGGTATAGAAGCAAGATGGGAAGCATGCTCTGCCCAGGATTATGCAGCAAGGAAATGAAAGTCCTAGGAAAGTTTTGTCTGCAGAACTATTTGCTTCCAAGCTCCTACTATCTTTCTTCTGCCACCCTCCCACTCCAAGGGTTGTAAGGAACTGAGAAGAACAGCAGAAAAGCACTCCAGGATCTCCTTTGGTATTGACCAATTTTAATCACATGCCCAGAATGAGCAGTCACATTAACCAACAGCATGAAGAAAGTCATCTCTTCCAGAACCTGAATCAGTTCCGCCTTCTAGCAACTCAGGCTTATTTCAGCCCACATTGATTAAGCACTTTCTCCATATCAGACATTACATTAGGCACTGGAGAAATCACTTCACCAAGTAGATGCTTGATCCTCCCTTACGGAAATTTCCAATTGACACAGAAAGAAACAAACAACTTCTAAGTACTGAGAAGAGTTTTTAAGCACAATAAAATACAATGCAAGGGACTCCAGCTTTTCAAACGACGGAGCTTCTTAAATAAAAACAAAAATGTCCCACACTGAAACCTCTCTGGATTTTTAAGCAGTAGCATTAACAGCAGGTCATAAAGCTAGGAGTCATTCCTACCCCACCCTGCATTCCCGACCAGCAGCATGTTCTCTCTCATTCCATTCACATAACACAAATGCACGCCAGGCAACAACCTTCTAGAAGGCAGAGATTTGGGGTCATTTTAATTCCCTATATCTTTTTATAAATTTGATCCCATTTGATAGCAATCCGTCTGATTTATATAGCACTACAGTGGTCACAGATAACGTATTCCTACAATCTATGAATCTTTAATAGTACTCCCCAGTATTGCCTTATACACAAAATGGTTACGGTTACTTGAAATTGATCATGATGGAAGTATTTATGCCATGATCTTCAGACAATGCTATAAATCAAGGCCTCCCTGACTCCCAGAGAACCAGTTGTTAAATATTACCAGTACAGCACTAGAGAAGAGGTTGCTTTCCCAGAAAAAAAAAAAAAATGCAAGCAGCATACCCTTAATTACAGGCCCAGTGCAAATACAGGTACAGATGCGTTTTTGAAAAACACCTGTAGGCACGACAATTTGTAAATAGTATAGGACAATGACTCAGGACAACCTTCTCAACCATGCCATCCAGACTGGCCTAGCATTGACCTGGTTGCTAAGGGAAGAGGACTCATGGGTTGGAGCTTAACAACTTCCCAGTCATATAACCCAAAACAGATTGGCAGCAGCTCCTCAGCACTTAGCAACTCAAGAAGTCCAAGATGATAAAACAGAAAAAAACTCAATCGTCCACATACCAGAAATAATCCAGATGCAAACTCAGCGCAAAATCTCTCTCATCATGAGAGAATGATTCAGGGAGCTGAGAAAGGTGGGCCTGGGTAATAGGGTATATGAGATGAACTGCAGTTTTTAAGATTCAATGTTTTTATTCTGCTGATAATTAAATCAATTTTAGCTTTTTAAGAAAATAGTCTCTAATGTGATATTGTCCAGTAGATCTTTCTTCAACGATGATAAATATTCTATCTTATCAATAGCATTGTATCACTGTACAGTACCCAAAACAACATCACTTCCTCTGGCAACTGAACACTTGAAATATGATTCATGAAGCTCAGATACTAAACTTTAAACTATTCTTAATTTTTATATTGTAAATTTTATGACCTCATGTGGCTACTGGCTATTGTATTGGACAAAACAGCTCTAATGAGATTGAACCTTGGAATTAGGGTGAATGTAAGGAACCATATTTTTTTAGGATAATAATTAATATAACAAAATATGGTTCCTAGGTAGAGGGGTAGAGCTGCTTTATTAAAGTGCAGTCAGTTCTTCAAGCTACACATTGATAATTATGGCTTTCTGAAAAGGTCCACTTTGAAGGCTAAATTTGAGTCATAGTTTATTAAAAACCAGTCTCATGACTTAATGATGCCACTCTAATCAATATCCAGGAAGTGGTCCCCCTAGGTTGGTCAGAAGCTTCTGGGGGTAGGGGTTCATGTCTTCTAGCTCTTGTCACCAGTTTAAGCAGCCTTTAGTTGTGGTCTGTTTCAATTTTTGAGTGTATCCCTACCAAGGCAGGAAGAAAAATCACATCCTCCCCCTTTGCCAACCTAAGGTCTGCCAGGTGCTTAATGAGCTACAGCCCCCATCCGATCCTTGCCATTTTACCTTGACTGCAGGACCAGAGGGTACCTGAATCCCTGTGGTTTTCATCCCTGTCTTAATGTCAGCTGGGGTTGGAGCTTTGAGCAGTAGCCTATGCTTTACAGCCATGATAATACCTCCACCTCTACTTCCAGGAGAGACTTCCATCAAGTTGTATAGACACAATATCTGGAAAATCACAGCAGCATGGCCCACCATCACACCCAAACTCCTCAGATTCTAAAGGCACCAACTTGTCTTAACTATACCCATTTGCACAAGTAAACTCAGGCTTTGGACCTTTCTTCTGGAATGACAAAGACAGCACCTTCAGGCACCTATATTGACCAGCAATCAAAATAGAGGTGGCTCCAGTGAAAGAATTTTTTAATTAATTTTAATTGACATATAAAATTTGTACTTATTTATGAGGTAAGATAGTAAGATAATTTAATATATATACACACACATATATATACATATATATATGTATATATATATACAACGTGTAAGGATCAAATTAGCATTCCCATCTCTTCTAATATTTATCATTTCTATGTGTTGGCAACCTTCAAAATCTTCTAGTTACACTGAACGTATAATAAATTTTTGCAGACTATAGTTGCCCCGCTGTGCTCTGTCTTTCACTAGGACAGTGAGAGAATTTTCAAGCTTCTCTTAAAGGGCCCTCCATGGTAACTTTCAAAAGAACTCACACAATTTTTGAGGCTAAGTAGAACTTTATTTCTAAAAAAGCAAGAAAACTGAGACCCTAGAATGAAGATGGTTATATTCACCTTGGTGGTTATTAGATGATAGCTTGTGATTTTGATTAATTTTTTTCAGAGAAGTTGGTATCTTTGTGTCCTTGTTTATTGCTTTGTAGTCAAGTTTTCTAAAACATTAACTTCACACAATAAAATCCATCCTCTTTGTCATACAGTTCTATGAGTATTGGCAAACACATATAATCTGGTAGCTATCACCATATTCAAGATATAGAACAGTTATATCCCAAGAGAAAATTCCCTGTGTCCCCTTGTAGCCAATATATTCCTCTCCTCTCCAAGCAACAATTGATCTGCTTTGTGTCCTTAGGTTTCTGCTTTTTCTAGAATGTCATATAAATGGGATTGGACAGTAGATAGCTTTCTTTAAAGAGAGAGTTAATTTTATTTTTTCATCTAGCAGATAGCTTTTTTAGTCTGATGTCTTTCTCTTAGAATAACATATTTAAGAATGAAATTTTCAACTCACTTTTTATTCATCTAGGTTAACAGTTATGGAGAACTATAAAGTGCTATTAAGGTATGTCCAGGAGATGACAGAGATGCCCACCAACATTGTTGACAAGTCATGGAGATATTCTCAGAGGATAAAATATTTGACCGAGGTCAGACAGAAGCCAAGCATCAAAGTAAGGTAAGGAAAGAGACTCTAGAAATCCAACGCCCAAAGAAACAGCTTCCTACTTAAAAAGTGAATCCATTAGACAGCAAAGAGTCTTACAGTTTAGTCTAGAGACCAAGACAAAAGTACATCTATAGCTCTAACTTAAGTAAAAAGAATATATGCTTCTAAAAATTAGCAGCTCTCAACACTAGTAAAAATAATTATTCATACTTCTAACCAGCAAGGATTCCAACCTATTGACACATATACCCCTCCATTTACTTCAATCATGTTAAGAGACAAAATCTTTCATGCTGGAAATCCATCATTTGAACAAATAAGTTCTACAGTAAAATTCACCCTGGACTGAGGGTTTGGAAAGGTGAAATGAGAGATTCGTGATGAGTTTTGAGTTCCATCTGTCAAGTCCCACTGACACATAATTAAGAGAAAGCTATTTATTGGTTAATGGGATTATATGTCCATTAGCTTTCCCATGGGAATGTTAACAGATGAAATTGAAAAAATAATGGATAGAGATTTTAGCCAAGTGTTTCTAGATTTCAGGGAAGCAGACAGCTTTATCTTAGACAAGTCCCGTGACTTTTCTGGTCCTATTTTATTTTATTTGTTTCTTTTTTTTTTATGAAAATAGAATATAAAAGGCAAAAAATTGGATCATGCCATGTCAGAAATCCCTTCTAGTTTTTCTTCTCTGTGGTTTTATAAGTTGACATCAAAACCATTGCACTTAAGGAAACTTGCAACACACTCAGAAATGGGGCTAGAATAAAGGCCCCATTCATGGTGCCAGGGTTCAGGGAGCACAATGTGACTTTTTGTTGGAATGGTGGGTGGAGGGGTGGAGACAGAATCTGGGAGGTCTGGTGTTCACTTTCTCCACCACAGATCCTACATGAGTTCCTGAAACTATGGTACCTACGGTAAGCGTGAAAATAAGAGAAAAAATAGAGCACCCATGGACGTGAATAACCATCCTGTATCTCTCTTGGGGCCATCAGAAGCAGTCCCAGAGGCCACTGTACTTGGCCAGCCTCTGGCTATAGTAAAAGACTGTTGCAGCCACATCACTCTTTTGCATTGCTGTGGCCAAAAAAACCTAACAATAACAATGTAGAGGAGGAAAAGTTTATTTTGGCACCTGATTCAGAGATTCAGTCCACCAGTCAGCTGACTCCACAGCTCTGGGCCCAAGGGGAGGCAGACATCATGGTGGAAGGGCAGGGAGTACAAGACAGCTCAGGACATGACAGCCAGGAAGCAAAAAGAGCTCAGTCCATCAGGGACATATACCTCAAAGATATATGCCCCCAAGGCATGCGTGCTGAGACCTACCATTTTCATTCACACCCTACCTGCCTATAGTTACCGCCCAGTTACATCCACTAGTGGATTTACCCACTGATTAGATTACATCTCGCAGAATCCATTTCATCCCTGAAAATTCTGGCATTGTCTCACACATGAGCTTTTTGAGAATACCTCATATCTAAAGTATAACAGGGACATTCTTGTAACGATGCTCATTAAGTGACGTGATTTTAGATCACGTTTAATATAGCACATGTCACATATCAATACACAATAAATTACAGCATTATTGTTCTGGATACATATGATATCTAAATAAAAATATAAAACATTATTTAAAGTAATTTTTGGTCTGGATACAAAGTTTACTGTCTAATGGAAGCTTTTCCTTCTCTGTGATTGTCAGCTTTTGAAGTTTCATTTCTGTTTATGCTATTCCTTCTGCCCTTTCCTATCCCGGTTCCATCTTTGTCACCTGATTAAAGAAAAAAACTACTAGACAAAAAGGACCTACAGCTCCCCTGCTCCTCTCACCAGGGGTGAGAATCCAGCCCTGTACATTTAGAAAATCCGTGTCCTCCAAGACTGTGGTGCTCAGGGAAAGGCATGAGGTTTCTTTACTGAGGGTGAACAGGTAAAATGGTTCTAGTGGTTCTTAAACATCAGCCTGTTTTGGAATCACCTGTCTGGCTCACCTATCAGAGACACTGATTTCCTAGGTCTGAAGGCTGGGATCTGAGATTCTGCATTTCTGATATGTTCCCAGCTGTTGCTGATATGGTTGTCCCAATAAGAAAATTCTGAGATCCACGGGGATATCCTATTTTTCTCTTTTTCTTTCCTCTTTAACATGAAAGTGAGTAAAGAAGATTCCAGTGCTTGCCCTTTGTTCTTTCTACACCTCCATTACTACCCAAGCTCCCACAGGTTTTGAAGCAGCTCTTGAGAAGTACTTCATAAGGACCCCACATCAGAGTGTTTTCAAAGAAAAATAACATACATAAACAGACTTGGTGGCTTAGAGAGCAGTCCTTGCTTGTTCACCCATCTGAAAAAGGCTCTTTGTAGCAGGCAGGAGCTGGTGGGTGGGAGGGTAGGGGGGTTTCAGATAAAATTCTTGTTTTCATTTTGCTGTTGCTTTCATCTCCACCCCCACAGTTTCTCACCACAGCCCTGGCTCACTCTATTTCTCACCCAGGGAAATTGTCTATCACATAAAAGAGAAGAATGAGAGCACTTTAGAAATGTAAATTTATGGATGCATCTTTAATACTGTGGTGTACTAGAAGATGGTAAATAAATAAGAGCCTTTCCCTAAATACCAATGAATTCGAACTGACTTTAAGAGCTTTTCTTTTGCTAGAACTGCAGAGTGTTGAGAAAGCCCCAGAGTTCACTTTAAGAAACAAGGGGAAGGCAAAGGCAGTCAGGAGGGAAAACAGTGGTTGGGAGGGGAGGGGCAAGAAAATTTGAAAATGAAGAATAAAGAAAGAGTAGTTCTGATTCTGAACAAATGCAAATAAGACGCCTCCCAACGATGTAACTACAATGTCTTGGCCAGGATTGCTGCCAACTCAAAGCTAACATTCTTAGGATGGCCCACAGTCCTCAGCTCCTGATTCTCATAAACCAGTTTAGACTTCATCCTATGGTAGCCAGATTAATCAAATAAAAATACAGAGTACACAGTTAAATTCAAACTTCAGTGTTTCAAATATCGTGTTGTACATACTGATGCACACAGGACTCTCTGTTGATCTAAAACTTAAACAGATATCCTGAGTTTTATCCTGCTCCATCCCCTCACCCCTCATTGTACCTTCCCTACAGAAACTCAAGCACAGTTCTCAAGGTACTGGTGGAGTGTCCAGTTCTGGTCTATTTTCTTGGCTTCCAGAACAAAGAACTGAGCAAGACACATAGAGGTACCAGGCAAAGCATAGATTTACTGAAAGTGAAACTGAAAGAAATAATGGAGCCATAAAATAGAGCCTGGTGGGCGGAGCCTTGTCTGAACAAGTCTTGTCTTCTATGCCGAGTTGTGACTCCTCCCCTTTCTCCACAGACCTGATTGAAGATCTTGCCCCATTTGTTCCCATTGATTACTTTATTTTTGCCTAATCAGAATACAGAGCCTGCAGCAGGAGTTGCCATGGGAGATGAGCCCTCAGTTGTCATGGTAAAGAGACTTATCCTAAACAGGGGCATGAAAGATGACTCTTCCTGCCCAGTACTCCGGTCAGCATTTTGCTTGTATCCTGCTCATGCCATCTTGATATCCCTGAACTCCTACAGATGCTGGTGATGTGGATGTCGGGTCCGTGTCCTCTCGGGGTCAAAGAATGAAACCAAGGGACACCAAGGCAAGCATAGTCGACAGATTTTATTTGATAGAAAGTAAAGCATAGGGAAAAGAGCAGACTCCCCCACAGTGGGGGAAGGGGACAGAGTCGATGAGGCAGTGAGTTTTGCCCCTTTTATATGACGTCCTCTCCTCTATTGGTCACTGCTTTCCTGCCCCTGTACCTAGGACTCAGGCACAGGGAATTCTGGTCCAGTCTGGTCCATGCCTTAGATGCCAATAGAAAGAATTTGGTTCCTTCCTTAACAGAAGGGAGTTTCTGCGTGGGGGTCTATCTTGTCAGACCCTTATTAGCATTGGGGGATGTCTTTGCCCTCTCAGGAAAGATGACCATCAGTTAATTTTCTCCTTATCAACCCACATTGTTCTGCCTACACTGCCTTATTTTTTCTGCCTCCCTACCTCATGAAAGTCTTATTTCTTATTTTCCAGAACAACAACCAGCTAGCTACAGGCTTCACTGCAGTTCTGGGAAGATGGAAGTTTGTGGTTGTATTGTGGTTTGTTTTTAATCCCAAGAAGCACATGTTAACTTACCATTCAGTGTTGGCTTTAACTCCTCCCAAAGCCCTTCCACCATGTCCACAACTAAGATTTCACTTGGTTCAATTTTGTTTCCTCCATCACTTTTTTCTTACTCCCATCACATCAAAAGGTCCTCTGTGTTTGGAACATGTGCTAGCTTAGATACTGAGATCCAAGCCCTTCCCTAATGAAGTAACAAGACCTAAAGTTTGCACACCTCTTCATTAGTTTCAAAGCACTCTCCTATAACTATATGATTCTCCATTCCTTTGAAAAGTATAGACGTATTATGGTTTGGATGTGAGATGTCCCCCAAAAGCTCATGTATGAGACAATGCAAGAAGGCTTTGAGGTGAAATGATTAGGTTCTGAGGGCCTTAACCCAATCAGTGAATTAATCCCCTGAGAGGGATTAACTAGATGATAATGGAAGGCTAGTAGGTGTGGCTGGAGGAGGTGGGTCATTGGGAGTGTAGCTTTGGTGTATATAGTTTGTGTCCAGTGAGTGGAGGCTCTTTCTCTGCTCCCTGGTTGCAATGTTCTGAGCCACTTTCCTCCACCATTCTCTTCCGCCCTGATGTTCAGTCTCACCTTGAGCCCTGAAGAATGGAGTTCTGCCTTCTGTGGACTGAGACCTCTGAAACTGTGAGCCCCCAAGTAAATTTTTCCTACTCTAAAAATTGTTCTTGTCAGGGCTGGAGCAGTCGCTAAGTGATTATGGCGCTTGCCTGGCATGCTTGAGGATGCGGGCTCGAACCCCAGCACCATGTACACAACAAAGTGTCGGAGCAGCAGAAGTCACATGAAAAACTAAATAAAATTGACTCTTTCTCTCTTTCACTGACCCTCTCTCTCTTTAAAAAATATAAAAATAAATAAAATAAAATTGTTCTTCTCAGGTCTTTTAGTTGCAGCAAAAAAAAAAAAGATGACTAAAACAAGATGAGAGTTATGAGTCCCCATTTAATAGATATAAACACTGAGACATAGAGATAATAGATCTACAGCTGTCATTAATGTAGTCTACAAATAAGGGTTTTGTGGTTTTGTAACATCAGGGTTTCTAATAAATCCAGACATAGCCTCTAATTCATAACATAATTAATTATAAACCAGGGCTTCTCACATGCTGTTGTACATACCAATCCCTGGCGCTTTGATGAAATACAGACTCTGATCTAGCAGCTCTGGGTGGAGCTATGGTCCTTTCCCAGCTGCTGCTGTTGATCCATGTAACCTACTCTAGGCATCAGGGAATGCAGCCTCACCTCACTGAATTCACTTTTCTCAGCACTGACAAATGGTGGATTCAGCTTCCCATTATTCTTTTGTGTTACGAAGCACTCAGAAAATGTAGTAGCCAAAAGAATGGTCTGAGCATTTGTGGTCCCAGTTCAAATGAAGATCGTAAAAGATATGGTCAATTCAGTATTTGTACTCTCTTCACTTGAATAGGAGTCTATGAAAAACAAATTTTATTTCCAAGACAATCAATTCATATTTGCTTTTTTCTTTCTTTTTATTTTTCTCCCTCCTCCCCTTCTCTCCTCCCCCTTTCCCCTCCTCACTTACACCTTTAAACTAAACACTTTTTCTTGATGTGAGCCAGAAAATAATGACCAAATTTCCAGAAATTTCCAGAGATGAGTTCCAAGCTCAGAATGCAGACAGCTCTCGATGTCAAAAGCAAGATGTCAAAAATAAGAACTGTTTGGAAAAAGGATCTCCCCGTTGACACTGTCCTTAAAATCATCCTCTTACAGTTATCAAGAGGAATGATAGAAAATTTTTCAAGAAAAGAAGGAGAAACATCACCTCTACCCTCTCAACACACATATACAACATACTCAAATATGCCTCCACTTACAGTTTTCTCAGTTTATTCTTGTTCTTTGTTTTAAGAAACGTGTTACATTTTTAGCAATGACAAAAGGAAAAATGGTGTCTCTATTACTCTCAAAAACCATCATTTTAATATTTGTTGTACATTCATCATTCAGTGGCCCCAATTTTCCACTGCTTGCTATGGCTTTGATAATGACCTCTCATGCTGATGGTAGACGTGGCCATGCTAGTTGTTTTGGCCAATGGAAGAGTAGCAACTTTGATGTAAGAAGAAGTTTTAAAAAGTGTGTGTGTTATCTGCATTCTTTCTTGTTTCTCTGTGTGAATAAATGCCTTAGATGTCCTGTTGGAAATTAAAACGAAGCGTGTGGAGGGAGCAGAGTTATCCCACCAGAGGCTGACCTGGGTGAGCTACTCCCCTCCTGAACTATCTACTGATAACAGGTGCAGGAGCAATCCCAGGAAGGTTAGTGGGACTCAGCCCACATCAGCAGAACTGCACAGACAACTCCTAGACTCATGAGAAGTAGTAAGTGGTTGGTTGTTTTAAAAAGTGGCTTCCTTCTTCTAATTGTAACCACAATATCCCCAGGATGGATGAGGTCCCCCACTCCTTCACTGATGAGAGTGAAGGAGTCTAATTCAGGCTCACTACACCCCCAGGAGCAGGACTAACTCAAGTTCCAAAGTGGACAAAGTTGGAAAGATGAGAAGATGGGAGAACATTTTGAGCTAACATAATCCCAAAGTTCTGTAATCTGGGAGTTCACAGCATGAAGACACCCATTCTCTCACAGCAAAATAAACAGCAGCTATAGATAGAATCAGTATAAACACACCTGCCTACTCCTTGACACTTTAAGCCTTTTGTTTTGTGTTTCATTCAAACATGGGAAGAAATCAGCAGGACTCCTGAAAGTTTCTGAGTCTTTAATCAAACAAATGATAAGGAAAATCTGTCACTCTTACCAAACAGATGTCTATGGCCCGTTCATTATTAGGAAAGAAAACAAAATATTGTGATTTGAGTTTATATTATAGAGAAGGGAAAAAAAAAAGCTTTTGCAAAAATGGGTAAAATCTGAAAGCTGTGTTCTTCAAGAACACAAACAGCGAAGTGACAGGAACTACTTACCTCCTGAGAAGAGACTTGTTTTACCCTAAAGCTCTATTTTTACTATCAGATTAGTGGAGGTAGCAGACAGATTATGGGTCCCCAAACAATCTCCACCTAAACTAGCAAATTCCTGTGATGGTAGGGATTCCATTTATGTATTTTAGAGAATACACCAACCACAGTAGAAATTAATTCGCTCTGAAAGAAGTATTCTGAATCTTAGCCAGGTATAGTGGCTATACCTGTAATCCCAATGACTCTGGAGGCTGAGGCACAAAAATTGAAAGTTTGAGGCCAACCTCAGCCACTTAGCAACACCTTGTCTTCAAATAAAAAAAACCAAAAGGACTGACAGTGTAACTCAGTGATAAAGCGCCCCCAACGCTAATGGATAAAATGAAACAAAACAACAACAAAAAACCCAACAGAAGTGTTCTTGAGTCCTCAGTAACATTCCCTATTTTTTCTTTCTGCCTTACATTCCTTCCCAGTCCATATTGACTAAGACTTTTTCAAACCCAAATCCAACATCCAGCTGCATTTGGGAATATATTACAAATATATTCCCTGAGTCCCACCTCAGACTTGCTGAATCCAAACTTGCAAAGGGTAAAATTTGAGTCTTGGTAATTTTTCAAACTCTCTTCAGATAGTTCCTGTTAGGCCGGCTGGGGGCAGGGCTTCAGGTAGCCCACACTTCACAGCAGCATGGTCCCTGGCTGGGGGCGTGGCTTCAGCCAAAGACACTGAGGCCATGCCTGCTGGCTAAGGGGCAGGACAAAGGGCAACTTGCCCTCGAAAATAACAGCCAATTGGGATGCTGGCGGACAAGCTCCAAAGGATTGATGGGCCCACCAGCCAGTCTCTGAAGGACCATCCCCATCATGAACTTCCAGTTAGCTGGCAAAACCAGCTGCCTGGAAAAGGTCCAATGCCATTTTCCCTGCCTGCCATTCTGGCCTGCTGCTGCTTCCCATGCCCGCCCTCATCATGACGGCACAGGTGAAATTGGCCCGAGAGCAACAAATCCCAATAAACATCTCCGCCTGAATTTACACCAGTATCCACCAGTATCATTATCCTTTTTTCTGATTTTACAGTTCCAATCCATACCCTGATTTGAGAATCACTCCCCTAAAATAATCCTTCCAAGCTCACAGATGATTTAATGCAAACCCATCTAACTTTGCCTACTTTAAATTAAGAAAAGGGGGTACAATAAGAGGCAGGTCTTCCCTTATGTAAATAACCAGCAAAGATGTGAAGATTTAAATGCAAATAGTTGTGCTTATTTGGTACTGTTTAGCTGTTAGATTTTGGAAAATCATTTCATCACTGGGCTTTATTTTTCAGCTGTTAACTGGCAAGGTTAGCTTAGGTGGTTCAAAATTCTCTGACTCTGTTTGTCCCATGCATCAGTCCCAGAATAAACTCTGGATTATTTATTTCAATTTATTTCTCAGCTCTTACTGAGAGCCCTGCCCTTTTAAAAATATTCCCCTAGATATGTGAGCCATCTCTTTGACTTGTATCCCTATGGTTCACTTAGTACCTAATGCAGACAGATAAACAATCAAAAAGGGAAAGGAGAAAGAGCAGGAAGTAGAATTTTCATTTCTCATCCAAATTATTTCCTTAAGGTCCTCTATTCCCATGGGTCAGTAATACAAAGCTGCGTTTTTTTTTCTTTTCTTTTTTTTTTAACTGCGCAGTCACAAGGCACTTGTTAGGTATTCAGGAAACATTTTCAGTGTTTGATTGTGACTAGTGAACAAAACAACTACATTCAAACATATTTTGCCAAGGTCCTAAAATTTCTCTGTTGGGTCTGGACTTGTATTTTGGGCAGGGAAAGCCACATCCTTCTGGGGGGCGGGGATGTATCAGGCCCCTCCTTGATGGGTAGTATAAGAACCAGGTGGAGGCAAAAGGAAGAGGCCCTTTCTAAGTAAGGAAATGTTTGAAAGCTGGTTACTGTCATAGAGAGGGCCTCCCCAGAAGCTGACCCTGAGACAAGTATTCTACCATAATTGGCTTATCTGGTAATTGATCCTGGGGAATAGTAATTGTGGGAGGGAATATGTGAAACACAGTATGAAAGCTACTGAGGGAAGAATATGTTGTTAAGTAAGTTAGTGCTGGGAGCAACTGGTGGTTAATTTTGCTGGTAAGTCTGGAAATACAACAGAAGGCACTCTTCAGAGTGCTCTCCCTGAAGGGTGAGGTAGCTGGAGTGTTTCCATACCAATCCCACCAGTCCCTATGTGAATTCAGCTCAGGAAGGAGATGATGATCCAGCTCTTCCAGCCTACTGTGAGCATACACAGCAAAAGGAGGCAGAACCAGCAAATTCTGAAATGGTATGGGTAGAAGTGTTGCAGTAATCATCTGGGTGATGTATATGGGAGAGAACCAAGTGGATCAATTATGTGCTTCTCTGTAATTTCCAGCCAGTCTCTTCTATTAACATTCACACCCATGTGAGCTGCAGAGTTTACCAAAGCTATCCTCAGCATCCAGGTTATGTTGCAGTCTCATAGATGGAAATGCACCCAGATGGTTAATAAAGCATAATCCATGTGCAATAAAATGTGTACACTTGGAACTTCTGCTTCCAGCCCCAATGAAGTAACAAAGACTAAATTTTCCCTCCCACCTTAACCAAACTAAAAACACTGGACAAAGTATATAAATCAATGATTTTCAGACACTGCAAAACAGACAGCAAAGGAGAGTAAATCTGGACAGAATGATAAAAAGCAAAATAAACCTTATGACTACTCCAGCTGACTACCTGGACAGTTTTCAGTCTTCAGCTCTTCAGTACAGGGAGAAGGAACGCACCCAGAGAGAAGGGGAAGGGGAAGCCAAGGAAGCTAGAGTTTGCAAAACAGGAAACCAGCGAAGTGAAAGAGAAACACAGAGTGTTCTAGAGTTCTACAGGGAACCCCTGAGTCTTTAGTAGAAGTACTGATTAGCTTATGTGTGTGAGGAAATTAAATACCCAAGGCTAGGGAGAGTGCCTCTGAAAAGGAGCAGATGGAAAATTTCTCAGCGTTCATTCAGAACTACAAATAATTCACATTTCAACAGCAAAATGGAGAAACCTCATGATACCCAGGGCATCTGGTCAAGTGTTCAGATAGTTCCACTCATCAGTGGAACCAAACTAGCCCTAGAATAAAGGCTCTAGTCCTCCTAATTATGTTCAAAAGCAAACCTCAAAAGAATCAAACTATTTTTAAGGATAAAACTCCAGCACATGTCAAGGCATACAAAATATGCAGTACCCAACAATGCAGAAATTACAGTGCCTTACATCCAATTAAACATTACCAGGCATGCAAACAAGAAGAGAAATACAACTTATCAGAAGAGAAAAAACTCAATAAATAAAAATAAAGAAGTGGCACAAATAATAGAATTTATACACAAAGTGATAATAAATATTATAGTTTCCCCTTATCTGTGGTTTCCCTTTTCATGGTTTCAGGTACCCAGAGGCTCCAAAAGAGTGAATATAGTATAAGAAGATATTTTGAGAGAAAGAAGAGAGCATATTCACTTAAGATTTATAGTGATAGTTGCTATTTCAATTTATTGGTATTTATTGCTTTTTATTTATCTCTTGGTACGTCTAATTTATAAATTAAACTTGATTGTATGTGTATGTATAAAACATTGCATATATGCATATTTATGTACATATATGTACATGAGTATATACATACATATATGCACATATGTGCTTTCCTACACATACATATAATATACATGTGTATAGACATACATGTATCTTTATGTGGATATGCTCACACACATACAAAGAGACAGAAAGAGAGGACTTATTACTATCTGTAGTTTTAGGCATTCATTGGGGGTCTTGGAACACATTTGATGAGAAAAAGGGGATACTACTACACCCCCTATATATTCCAGAAAGTACAGAAAAGCAAGAACAGAGACATAAAAGATAAAAGGAGACCCAAATATAACTTCTAGAGATGAAAAACACAATGGAAGACAATGTTTGTGATGAAAAACTAGGCTGAATAGTGTTTACAGAAGAAAAGATAAATAAATGTGAAGGCAATACTAAAATGAATTATACTAAAACGATACTCAGATAAGTGACAATCACTTGCTGTGTGTTTTGGCAGATTTTCACAAACATATATACTTGTCAAGGTGTTGAACATTTCCATCACCCCCAAAAGTTCCCCTGCGTTCCAGCCAGGAATGGTGCTGCATACCTAGAGTCCCAGCTCCTTGGGAGACCGAGGCAGGTGAGTTGCTTGAGCCCAGGAGTTCAGATGCCAGAGTGAGCAATATAATGAGACCCTGTCTAAAAATAAAGAAAAAGTTTAAAAGTTTTCCTATATTCCTATAATTATCTTCCCACCCCACCTCTAGCTTCAGGCAACTGATCTGCTGTCGGCTGACACATACTTTTAGATTTGTCTTATCTGGTGCTTTACATTAATGGAATCATATAGTAAGTTCTTTGAGTCTGGCTCCTTTCGCTTAGAATGGAAGTTTTTACATTCACTAATACTGTTGTTTATTAGCAGTTATGCCCTTTTAACTACTGAGCAGTATTCAGTTATAAGGATGAGTCATTGTTAGTTTACCTATTCAGCAGCTAATGAACATCTGGGTGGTTTCTACTTTGGGGTAAACTTGTGTGGACAAGCATTCATTAGTCTTGGACAAATGTCAAAGAATGGAAAAGAAGGACATACGGAGAGTATATATTTAACATTATACACTGTTGCCTGTCTTCCAAAGTAACTTTATCATTTACATTCCTACAGATGTTACAAGAGTTCTAATTATTCCACATCGCATGTAGTATTATCTCACTGTAGATTTAATTTGCATTTCCATAATGACTAACGATGTTGATCATCTTTTCACGTGTTAGCCATTCATTCATATTTCTTTGTAAAGTGCTTATTCACACATTTTAAAATCAGATATTTTCTGCTTGTATCATTTAGCTGTATGTGCTCTTTATATATTCTAGATATGAGTCCTTTATTTGATAAATTTAGCAAATACTCTGCCCATTTGTGATTTGTCTTTTCATTCTCTTAATGTTTTCTTTTGAAAGAACAGATATTTTGATTTTTTTTCATATTCATAATTGAATTTTATTCTCAACAGTCTTATTTACTGAATGAGGCTGGTATGTTTTAGCACTTTAGAGATGAAGAACCTCACAGATTCATTGCCTTATTCAAAAATCACAGAGTCAATGTCAGCATGAAACCCTCAGTTTTCTAGGCCTCTTCAGAACTTGACTTTGTCAATTCAGGAGCAATTTAGAGGTTTGTGTCTTGAATGGTGTTTAAGAGACTTCCTTCACAGATGATCTACTTCTTGCAGAGGGAGGGTCTTAAGGCTTACGTCATAAATCTGCATTTCACTGTGGCTGTCTTCCCACCCAGAAAGGAAGACGTGGAAAAAGAACAGGAGCTACCAGTGTAGCTTCACATTCCTTCAAGCTGAAACCTATTTATCGATCCTGACAGATGATGGCAGAGGAAGTTCATGTGCCTTCTCATCTCCTCTGACCTCCCATCAACTTCTGTTCCCTTCTTGGACTTTTAAAAAATCACTTTTTAATGATATCCATAATTCATGAAAAGAAATCATAAAATCAAAACATATTACCCCTAGCTTATAAACGCCAGCGCTATTAATTATTAACACCCCAAGGAGGAAGTCAGAAACGATCCCAAAGGTGAGAGAGTTAAAAGTGCACACAGGCACACAAAGTTGATTGGAAACCTTTGCAATCAAAGGCTTCCGGTTCTTACCATGCATATGAAATGGAGATTCATTGCTTTTCTTGAGGAGCAAGCAGTTTAGCTAAAATTGTGGCCTGAGCAATTATCTCGTGCCACAGATGGATAAGACTGAATTCTAAGGCAGGTCCTGCCTGATGGAATAGGCAGCTACAGACGGAGCCAGCAGCAAAACATTCTCTTTACTACCACATCTGTTTCTAAATAACATTGCTCCTTCCTCTTTTTTAATTGGCAAACAATATATATTTATGAGATATGATGTTATGTTTCATTGAATATATACACTATGGAATCCTCATAGCAGATTAATTAGCATATGTGTTACCTCAAATGTTTGTCATTTCTTTGTGATATGAACTTTTTTCTCTTTAGGTACCAGAGACTGAACCCAGGGGCATGTAAAACAATGGGTCACATCCCCAGCCAGTTATAATTTTTATTGTAAGACAGTTTTCTCACTAAGTTGTTGAAGCTGGCTTTGAACTTGTGATTCTCTTGCCTCAGCCTCCTGAGCTGCTGGGATTACAGGTGTGCACCATTTCATCCAGATTGTGATGATAACTTTTAAAATCTTCTCTCAGCTACTTTGAAATATAAAATAGAACTCCAAAACTCAGCCTTCTGTCCACCTTGAACTTTGAATTCACTGAGCAACCTCTCCTTTCCCATCCACCCCATTTCTCAGCCTCTGGCCTCTTAACCACCATTCTACTCTCAATTTGTATGACATCCATTTGTTTAGAGTCCACATATGAGATCACGTAGTACTTGTCTTTCTGCTCCTGGCCTATTTCACTGTACATAATGATCTCTAGTTCTACTCATGTCATCACAAATCTCTTCTTCCTCCTCCTCCCTCTCCCTCCCTCACTTCTTCTTCCTGTCCTTCTACTCCTTCTAATATTCAAATAAATATATATATATACATATATAAATGTATATATATGTGTGTGTGTATATATATATATATATACACAACACACCACCTTCTAATATCCAAACACAAGTAGGTATATATATATGTGTGTGTGTATACGTATATACACACAAACACATATGTATATACATGCCACATTTTAAAAATTCACTTATCTGTTAATTGGCACTTAGGTTGTTTGTATTTCCTGTCTATTATGAATAGTCCTGTGATGAACTTGAGAGTACATACATCTATTCAGCATATTGATTTCAATACTTAGTGTTGAGAAAACAACGTCTACATTCAGAAGAATGAAAATGAATCCTTACTTTATCCCTTCTACAAGAATTAACTCCATATGAATTGAGGACTTGAAATAAGACCTAAAATTATAAAACTGTTCATTGAGAAGATTTGGGGGAAACTCCATGACAATGGTTTGGGTAGTGATTTCTTTCATAACTCCAAAGTGATACTAGACAAATGGGATTGCATCCAACTTAAAAACTTTCACACAAAAAAGTAAACAATTATTAGAATGCAAATAAAACCCATACATAAAGAAAAATATTTGCAAATCACATACTGCATAAGGAGTTAAAATTCAAAATATTCAGGGAATTCAAAATACTCAATATCCACAAAACATATAACCTCACTTAGAAACCATCAAAGGACTTGAAAGGACATCACTCAAATGAAGACATACATTGGTCAATGGATAAAAGAGGAAAAAAGTGTTCAACATCTGTAATCACAAAAGAAATGCAAATTAAAACCACAATGAGATATCACCTCATGCCTGTCAGAATGGTTATCATCAGATCAAGACAGAAGATTAAACGTGTTGGAGAGGATGTGGAGAAAGGAAATTCTTGTTCACCCATGGGTGGTATTATGAATTAGTATGGCCATTTTGGAAAACAAGGTGGATGTTCCTAAAAAAAAAATAAAAATTAGAACTAACACTAACTCTTTTAATGCCATAATTAATACCAAGGGCAAACAAAATAAAGGGACCATGTGCAAAGGCTAGGAATCACTTCCACTTTCTTTTATTGTTTCATTTCTCCCATATAAATAGGATCCCTCCCTCCTTCCACTAGGAATGGAAAGTAGAAAATCGGCAGTCAGCAGTGAGGTGGACTTAATAGAGACTAACCCTAAGGAGCATCAACATCCTTAAGCTCTCCTAACACACAGAATTTTCACAAATGGGCATATATTCCTTAGGGGCATAGAAGCTGATCCAAGCTTCAGAATTCTCCAACTGGAAGAAAAGTACTCAGGGAACTTGGGGATACTCACTTCTCTGAGGCTGGCTTTCTTCATCTGTTCCCTAGGAAAAACCTTATTACTAGCCAGCTCAGGTTGAGAATTAGAAGTGGCGATGCACTAAAGTTTTCAATGCAGATATATGGTGGGTTGAGAATACCTGGGAACTAGATGAAAGGCTAGGAAAGAACAGAGATAACCCAGAAATTTGTGGGGAGGGGTGAATAAAAGAAAATTCACTACGGCTTCTTAAATAATTTAGTTAGGGTTCATGATTGAAGGCCATTACAAAACACAGAATCTAGTTAATAGATGATTTTTGCACAGAGGAAATTGCTCCTGCTCATCATCAGGACAGGTCCAGGAAGGCCTGAAGCATGTCAGTTCTGCTTCTAGAATGAAATAAGTTGAACAAAGGGGAAGATTTCTATGTACAGAGCATTGGTAATTCTCTTCTCTGAAACCTTCTGGTTTAGCCCAAATCATGCCATTTATACTCCATTTAAAACAAAAGGACTTTTCTGTAGGGTTTCTACCATTTCTTCTTCTCAGCATTGGAATTCCATCAAAATTCTAGAGAACATATTATTCAACCTAAGGAATTTGTTTTCATTTGAGAGGGGAAAAAATAGAAATTCCAGAGAGGTTAGAAACGGGTGGCTCTTTTTGTCAGTAAACAAGGAAAGGTTCTTTGGAGAAAACATCTGCTCTCTTCAGAAGGCTAATCCTCATCCCCATCACCTTCTCCTTCTCTCCCCACTAACAACAACCATCGTCTAAAGTATCTTTTTTCTCACTCAAATCCTGCTCTAGGGGCTATAAGGAAAGGCTGGTATTCTACTGAAATGTGTTTCAGTTAACTAAAGAATTTCAAATGTTGACCTGTAAGACAGCATATAACTTCCCCATTTTCTTCACTTCCAACACAAAGGCAAGATTTACTCCAGAACTGCCCAACAGGATCTTAGCTCTCACATTCAGAAGAGTCAGATGTCAGAAGGACTTTCTGGGAGGCTTTTAACCAAGCTTTCACTTTTAGACACATTATGATACCCTTCCGATTTTCAGTTTTCTTTTTTTTTAATTTTTGTTAAGGAGTTGAGCTATTGTGCAATCATAAATGCATATAAAGTAATAATATGATATGCATTTGTTCTTAAACCAGAATTACCCCCACTTGCCTATAGCCCAGTTTCTTGATTCTTCTATATTTCACTTTTACAAGTGATATAAATGCTTAGTTATGAATTTTCCAGAATCAAATGACTGCATACATATTATTTGGATTATCAGGAGGGGTAAAGAGTATGCTACATTATTGATTATCTCCCTAGATCCCTCCCTATCCTTCCTCCCTCTCCACTCTCCCCACCTATCTCTACACACACACATCTATGGTTGCCCTAGATTACGTGTTGTTGCGCCTTTGCTGAGTCTAATACATGAGTCTGACTACCTTTCACCCAAGCTTGGGTTTAGCTCCAGCCTCCACAAATGACTGAAAACATTAGACTATTGACTCTCTGGGTTTGGCTAACTTCAAGTAGAATGATTTCTTCCATTGCCATCCATTCACCTTCAAAGGCTGCAATATCGTGGTTTCTAATTGCTAAGGAGAATTCCATTGCATATATATACAACAGTTTTGGGATCCATTCATCTAGTGAGGGGCATCTGGGTTGGTTCCATAATTTAACCATTGTAAATGAGCTGCTATGAACATAGATTAGATTTTGCTGTATTACTATAATGTACTGATTCTAATTCCTCTCTGAAAATACTTAGAAGAGGGATAGCTGGATTGTATGGTGGATCCGTCCTTAATTTTTAAAAGATTCTCCACATTGCTTTCCAGAGCAGCTGTACCAGTCTGCTGTTCCACCAACAGTGTGCTAGTGTTCCAATCTGCCCGCAACCCCTCTAGCATCTATTATTGTTATTATTATTCAACTTTGCCAATCTGACAGGAGTGAGGTGAAATTTTAATGTAGTTTTAATTTGTATTTCTCTGATTACTAGTGATGTAGAACACTTTCTCATGTATTCATTGACTTGTTCAATTTCCTCTTTTGAGAAGTTTCTATTTAGTTCTTTGGCCCATTTATTGATTGGTTTGTTTGTGTTTTGGGTATTAAGTTTTTTGGATATTAGTCCCCTGTCAGAGGAATCATAGGCCATGATTATCTCCCATTCTGTAGGTTCTCACTTAAATTTTTTTACCAATTCCTTAGCTAAGCAGAAGTTTTTGAGTTTAATGGCATTCCCATTAATTGATTTTTTACTTTAATTCTTTCACTTTAGGAGTCTTGTTGAGAAAGTCTTTGCCTGCTGCTGGAGTGTTGGTCCTAATTTTTCTTCTAGCAATTGTACGATAATTGGTTTAATTCCTGGTTCCTTGATCCATTTTGATTTGATTTTTGTGCAGGGTGAGAGACAAGGATCTAATTTCAACTTTCTTCAAATGCCTGTCCAGTTTATCCAGTACCATTCATTGAGTAGGCTGTCATTCCTCCATGTTATATTTTAACCCCCTTTGTCAAAGATCAGATGTTTAAAGATTTGTGGGTTTGTCTCAGAGTCTTCTATTCTACTCCATTGCTCTTCATTCCTATTTTGATGCCAGTACCATGCTGGTTTTATTACTACAGCTCTGTAGTATATTTTAGATTTGGTCTGGGAATCCATTTGTTTTGTCTTTCTTGCTTAGTAATATTTTGTCTATTCTGTTCTTCTTGTTCCAAATGAATTTGAGAATTGCTTTTTCTATATCTGTAAAGAATGACCTTTGTATCTTGATGCAGATTGCATTGAATCTATGTAGTGCTTTTGGCAGAATGGCCATTTTACTTACATTAATTCTATCTAACCAAAGCATGGAACATGTTTCCATCTTCTCAGGTCTTTTTTGATTCCTATATTCATTGTTTGACAATTTTTGTTGTAGAGATCTTTTACTTAGATTAATTTCCAAGTATTTTTTGAGGATATTGAGAATGGAATCAATTTTCTGATTTCTTCTTCTGCCCTATTATTATCAGTGTGTACAAAAGCTGTTGATTTACGGGTATTGATCTTAAAGCCGCCACTTTGCTAAATCTGTTTTAAAAGCTCAAGAAGTTTGCTGGTGGAGTTTTTTGGATCTTCCAGATATAGGATCATGTCATCAGCAAGAAGGGTTAGTTGGACTTCCTCTCTTCCTACTCTTATCCCTTTGATTTTCTTCTTTTGTGTGATTGCTCCCGCTAGGGTCTCAAGAACTATATTGAATAAAAGTGGTAAGAGCCTTGCTTTAGTCCAGAGTTTAGTGGAAATACTTTCAGCTTTTCTCCATTTATATTATACTAGCTCTGGGTTTGTCATATATGCCCTTTAAATACTTAGGATAAGTTCCTTTGATCCCTATCTTCTCTAGAGTTTTGAGCATAAATGGGTGCTGGATTTTGTCAAAGGCCTTTTCTGCATCAATTGAGATGATCATATTATTTTTGTCCTTAATTCTGTTTAAGTGATGAATCACATTTATTTATTTGCATATGTTGAACCAGCCTTGCACCCTGGAGTGAAGCCCACTTAATTGTGGCGAATTATCTTCTTGATGGTTTTTTTTTTTTAATGCAGTTTGCTAGAAATTTATTAAGGATTTTAGATCAAAAAAAGAAAATTACTAACCAATATCCCTGATGAACATTGATGCAAAATTCCTTCATAAGGTCCTATTTCCAGTTTACAACTTCAAAATGTATTACATTTTTATTTGAAGCTTTTATTTTGATTTTGAAAAGTACTGTGCAAAGATGCACCATTGCTTTCTTCTTATAACTATGATGCACAGTTTATACTTTATGAAGAGAAGCTAATCACAACCAAGAAATAGATGTTAATGTCCAATTGGGACTGGATTCCTCCAGTCTCCAGCCCACCCAAGTTTCCATGGAGGTCTGTCATCAGGGAAAAAGATGTTTAGACTGAAGGGGTGTTATGTGCTGGGCTTGGACCTCAGTGATTTCTGTAGTAATTCCAGGAAGGATTATGTCTGCTATTTTTGGACTCACACTGGGAAGCCAATTAAATTAAAAGGCTATTCATTTCACTATATTTGTCTCTGACTGCTTAAATAGAAATGCAAACGACTCCTATTGAGTGAGTTTTCTGCCTCAAAAAGAATGAGCTTGTAACACCAAGCCCTGTATACGTCTCATAGTCCAATTTGCCTAGGGAAAGAAACACAAATCCCAACTCTTAGGCTTAATTATTGGCTTCTTTTGCAAATGTGAGTTGAAGCTTTCCTAAATGAAGGCATAATCAGCTTTTCTGGCCATTCACATCTCCACAGAGCAGTTTGGAGGATGGGTCTGCATTTACTGAAACGGACATAAATGAGAAGGAATAGAAATAGTTTATTTTTTTCCAGGAAAATAACAAAAACAATAGAGCCTAAATATAACAAACACTGCTTCCTTGGTATAGTTTCCATTTGCAACAGTGCATGACCTTGAAGAGAAGATAATTCCCAGCAATGCCTGAGCTCTAAACTTCCATTTTCAAATTCTACAAATTGGAGACAGTGTTGCATCTCAACAGCTCAAACCAAAGGGCAGGCGGTAGGTTGTGCTGACCTGACTGTCCTGATTTATAACATGTGAACAATTAGGACAGCTCCCAGAGGCTAAAGTTATAATTGACTTAACTATTTGCGACCCAGCCTGAGGCTGTGGGTGGAGATCCACCTGCCTGAGACATCTGTGACCTTGAGGAAGAGCCAGCAGGGAGTGGACACTAGGGAACTGACCTCACGTGTCCACTGCAGATTCCATGGGTAAAAATGTCCTTTTGAAACTGGATTAAGGGGTGGCTCATCTAAGAAAAGAACAAGAGTCAATTAGACTTTGCGCAATTTTTTAAAAAATACTTTCTTCCTTAAAACATGAATGGCAAATGGGACACATGGAGGTTGTCATCCATTAGACCTTGTGCAAGTGATTTCAGTTCTGAACAGGTGCCCTTGCCTGGATGAAACAGGCATTTCAGAGTAGCCCAGAGTCTATAAAATAGCAGTATACAACCTGTAATTTGTAGATCATTTTGTGTGCCTGGCCAGCCCAAATTGAGACTTGCCTGTCATCATTGGCAGATGAAATGTGAGGTTGCTTCTAATGACAGTGCTACTGGAGTGTCAGGAATGGAGAGGATGTGCTTAGGATGGTGCATGGCCTTCCTGATGGCTTGTGGACACTCATGTGGCAGGATGTAATAAACAACAAAAAATGAGACAACAGAAAAAAAAGTCACCGTGTTTACAAGAGTCCAAATCTATTTCCAAGAAGAAGGAGTCATTTAGAGAAAATTGAAAATCACTTATCTTTATCTTCACTTTCATGAAAAAAAAATCCCCACCTGGGGACTATTCAACTCAGTTTTTGAAATTCACATCGACCTATGAATGATTGGAAGGAAGAAGGAAAGGAACAAAACAAGGGAGGAAGAAAAGGTTGATACAGAAGAGCCCCAGATGTGACCATTTTTTTTACCCTGCCTCTCAAGTTTTAGAATATGCTCTTTATATTTTTTTTCATCTCATAAAATAGAACAAACACAAACCTGAGGCTCTATCAGGCAAACTCCTCTGAAATTTATGTTGTTTGTTGGCAAGTGCTCAAAATAGCACATTGAATCAAGATAAATGGACAATTTCTTATTCATTTACATTTCTGCTATCCTCTAAAAAACCTAAACCATTGAGAATAATAAACATAGAAAATCTAGTAAATAAACATGCATCAGAATTTTCATGGAAGCCTGAAAATTAAAACAGAGCAAATGCTGGTCAGAAGTAGTATGGATAGATCATGGTCTGCTCCTATAGTGGAATACTAGACAGCAAGGAGAAAGTCCAACCTACAACTATGTGAAATAACATAATGTATTCTCACAAGCACATTATGTAACAAAAGAAAATAGCTACCTTGAAGCACAATCATCCCTCCATACCTACAGGGGATTGATTCCAGGATCCCTGCAAATCCTAAAATCTGTGGATGCTCTAGTACCTTCCATAAAATGGCATAGTGTCTACATATAACCTATACACATCCTCCATGTACTTTCCATGGTCTCTAAATTACTTGTAATACCTAACACGATGGAAATGCTATGGGATTCAAGAAATAATGACAAGAAGATTCTATGCATTTTCAGTTCAGATGCATTTCCTTTTAAAATACTTTTGAGCCTCAGTTGACTGAATCCATATCTGCAGAACCAACAGACAGGTCATTATCCCATTTATAATACATTTCACAAAACAGGCAACTAATCCGTGATCCTTTACACCAGTGGAGAAAAGGAATGTGAGAGAAACTGTGAGAGTTTGTCATATTCTAGTTCTTGATTTGAATTATGGATACATTCAGTGAAAATTCAGTGGCTCAAATATTTAAATATGTATAAATTATTGGAATAAGTGTCCTGAAAGACAGAGATTCTATTTACATAGAATCTTAGTATTAGCTAATCACAAAACCGAAGCTAAGGAAACTTATTGCAATTCTAAGTCAGTCCTTTAAATTTCTGCCAGTGTCACTAATGTGCTCATTATCATGGTTGTATAAAAGAACACTGGCAGACAAAGAACTACGGAACCTCATTTATTACTCACACATCTGGAGCCAACAGGAGTTGCCAGGGCAGCTCTGCTGATCTCCCAGGGCCCAATCCCGTGACATGTGTCACACTTGCTACTGACAGACAGAGGTTGACCTAAACTGAAAATATAGGGACAACTTGGTGTGGCTGTGACCCTCCAAGATGGTCCACAGTGATTCTTGGCTCCTGATTTTCATGCTGCTGTGTAGACTTTTAATGTAAAATACAGTTGTCCCATGTAACTAATCAATTATTCCAAAAATAACAATCAATCCAAGAATTAGTCACAAAAGACCTTGCATCTAATTCCCTGCCCACTTGGATCACTAAGTCTAGTAGCAGCTGTATGCCATGTTGTAAAGACACATACTCAGCACTATGAGGAGATTCACATGCAAAGAAACAAGACCCCAACATCTAGTTCCAACAGGCACATGAGTAAGCCATCATACAAACGGATCCTCCAGCTCTAGTCAACTCCAAAGATGAGCCAGAAACAACCAGTTGAGTTTCTGCTGAATTCTTGAATCATGGAAATTCTGAAAAATTAACATCATAAGACAAAAAAGCATTATTTTTCAGCTGTTTGGGGATAATTCTATATGCAATCATAGATAAACTAATATTCTAGACTCTATACCACGTATCTCTCACCATTCAGTGGTCTTCCTCGAGTACATCCTCATGGTGATATCAGAAGTTCAAGGGAAGAACTAAAAGCATAGTACTTTTCAAATCGTTATTTGCGCCATGTCTTCTAAGATTCCCTTGCTCAAATCAAGTCATGTAACTGAGCCCAGACTCATGGGAGAGATGTTTTGTGTACTGAGGGGAGATGCCACAATGATACATAGTAAGTGGCATGGCTGGTGGTTTTTAATGTTGCCACAAATTCTTTGACTTTGCTCCATTTTGTAAAATAGCACTGACTCTCTTCTCCTTGACTGTGGGCTGGACTTACGGACTTACTTCTAATGAATAGAATATGGTAACGAATACAGTGTGGTAGGAGTGATTGTATATGACTGTTTAAGCTAGGTCATAGAAAGGAAAACTTCTGCTAGTTTCTTTCTCTCCCTCCAGTGGATTTCTTTCTCTGAGGAAGCATCACTTGTCATAAGGATAGACTTACAGAGATGTCTAGAGCTAACTACCAAATATCAATTCCATCTTACCAATCACGGTGGAAGTGGACACTCCAGCCTCAGTCAAGCCTTAAGATGACTGCTGCCCCTGCCCACATCTCACCTGAAGCGAACCCCTAGCCTAAGCCACTCCTGAAAAGTCTTTACCCACAGAAACCAAGAGAGAGAATGAAGATTTACTACTGTTGTAAGTCACTAAGTCATGGAGAAAATTTATTATCCCGTAATCCATAATAAGTATAAAGTAAGATGACTTGTAGTTTGTTTTGTTTTGTTTTTATAAAACACTGATTCAGGATTTCTAATAGCAAATAACGGGACCCACTATAACTAGTTTAAGCAGAAAAGAAATACATTAAGTATCAAATATTCTTCAGGAAGCCAGAATGTCATGTCCAGAGCAACAACAATGCCCTAAGCACATAGCACCTTTGTTTTAGTCAAGTACTTATTCCACTTGAATAAAGACATTTAAGTTCACACCAAGAAAGTTGGTAGCCAGATTCCAGAATCTCCACTGTTAATGCTTTATAAAACTAGTACCCTTAACCACCTTCTTCACCCAAGAATAGATTCTGTGAAGCACTGGCTACATCAGGCTGTTCTCTTTCAATCAAAAGTTTTGTAGAGATGCAAATAACTGGAGGAAATATATCTGAAATACAGAATGTGGAAAAATAAAATGTGGGCTTGGAGAGGTATTATTATCAACGCAGTAAATACTACAGTCATCGTTGAGTAGCTAGGAAAATTGACAAAATGCTCATTTCTTTTGCCCATACAAAATCATCATTATATGACTAAAATATAGGTTTTTGGAGAAATGGAAATTTCTTTCTATGTCCTAGAACCTAAATTGATAAATAAGTTTCATCTCTAAAGCTATTTCCAATCAATTGCTAATGACCACCCTAGAGCTACATGTTAAGACAAACAGAGTTTGCATCTGACTTGAGTTGAGCAAGTTGAGCAAGACGTGGCTTCAGGTTGTGATGATGCCATGGTGCTGTATGTTTATATTAAATTGTAATTACCTGAAAAAATAAACATCTTTAGTCTCTTTGTTTTCTTGTTTCCTATAGGGAGGATTCAAACTGTTTATAACTGTTTAGGTTAAAATCATTCCCACCAACAGAACCCTCTTTTATCCACCTCACTGAAATGGCATGCGACCTGGTCCCTCTTCCCCATGTACCACTCCAGTACTTGTTGGAAACCAGACAGATAAATCACCTGTTCTGTCTGAATCTGGCCTCCTGCTCCATCTTCATATTCTCTCCCTCCCACTCCAAGACAGTCACTGAGGGATCCCCTCAGGAG
>PVKS010009247.1:0-64729 GCA_004027875.1 Aplodontia rufa
ATCATTGTTTCTAATTGCTGTGTAATATTCCATGGTATAAATGTACCACAGTTTTTGGATCCATTCTTCCTGTGAGGGACACCGGGGTTGTTTCCATAGCCTAGCAATAGTAAATTGTGCTGCTATGAACATCGATATTGCTGTGTCACTGTAATGTGCTGATTCTAAATCCCCTGGAAAGATTCCCAGGAGTGGAATAACAGGGTCATATGGTGGACTCATCCCTAATTTTTTGAGGATTCTCCACACTGCTTTCCAGAGGGGCTGTACCAGTCTGCAGCTCCACCAACAGTGTGTTAGTGTGTCTATCTCTCCACAGCCCCTCCAGCATCTATTATTGTTTATTTCTTCATCTTTGCCATTCTGACTGGTGTAAGGTGATATCTTAATGTGGTTTTCATTTGCATTTTTCTGATTACTAGTGATTTAGAGCATTTTCTCATGTATTCATTGGCTTGATCAATGTCCTCTGGTGAGAAGTCTCTATTTAGCTCTTTGGCCCATTTATCAATTGGGCTGTTGGTGTTTTTGTAGTTGACATTTTTGAGTATTTTATAGATTCTGGATATGAGACCCTTGTCTGAGGAATCATAGTCCATGTTTCTCTCCATTTCTGTAGGAAACCTCTTGATTCTTTTGATTGTTTCCTTGGCAGTACAAAAGCTTTTTAGCTTTATGGCATCCCATTCACTGATTTTTGACTTTACTTCCTTCACTTTTGGAGACCTGTTGAGAAAGTCTTTGCCTACTCTCAAATGTTGAAGTGTTGGACAAATTTTGTCTTCTATCAGTTGCAACATAGCTGTTTAATACCAAGCTCCTTGATCCATTTTGATTTGATGTGTTTCAAGCACTCATTGATTTTTGACTGTAATTCTTTCACATTAGGATCCTTGTTTAGGAAGTCATTACCAACTCCCATATGCTGGAGTGTTGGTCCTAATTTTTCTTCTAGGAGATGTATGGTAGCTGGCTTAATTCCTAATTCCTTAATCGTTTTAGAATTGGTTTTTGTATGTGGTGAGAGATAAGGATCTAATTTCATTTTTCTGCATGTGGCTGTCCAGTTTGTCCAACACCATTTGTTGAATAGGCTGTCTCTCTTCCATGTTATATTTTGACCCCCTTCATCAAAGATCAGATGCTTTAAAAATTTGGGGCTTTGTCTCAGAGTTTTCTATTCTACTCCATTGGTCTTCATTCCTATTTTGATACCAATACCATACTGTTTTTAATACTACAGCCCAATAGTATGGTTTTAGATCTGGTATTGCAAAACTACCTGTTTCATCTTTCTTGCTTAGTAATGTTTTGGCTCTTTCGGGTTTCTTATTGTTCCAAATGAATTTGCAAATTGCTTTTTCTATATCTATAAAGAATGACATTGAAATCTTGATGGGGATTGCATTGAATCTGTACAGTACTTTTGGCATAATGGCCATTTTAATTATATTAATTCTTCCTAACCAAGAACATGGAACACCTTTCTATCTTCTCAGGTCTTCTGCAATTTCTGTTTTCAGTGTTCGATAATTTTCATTGTAGAGGTCTTTTACTTCTCTTGTTAGATTAATTCCCAAATATTTTATTCTTTAGAGGATATTGTGAATGGGACCAATTTCCTAATTTCTTCTTCTTCTCTATTATTGTTGACATATAGGAAAGCTATTGATTTATGAGTGTTGATGTTGTAGCCTGCTACTTTGCCAAATCTGTTTATAACCTCTATCAGTTTTCTGGTGGAGGTTTTTGGATCTTCCAGATATAGGATCATGTCATCAGCACAAAGGGATAGTTTGACTTCCTCTCTTCCTATTCTTATCACTTTGATTTCTTCCTGCTGATTGTTCCAGCCAGGGTCTCGAGGACTATATTGAATAAAAGTGGTGAAAGTGGGCAGCCTTATCTTGTTCACAATTTCAGCAGAAATGCTTTTAACCTTTCTCCATTTAGTATTATACTAGTTGAGGGTTTGGCATATATGGCCTTTGCAAAGTTAAGTTCCTTTGATCCCTATTTTCTCTACAGTTTTAAGGATAAATGAGTGTTGGATTTTTATCGAAGGCCTTTTCTGCATCTATTAAGATGATCATATGGCTTTTGTCTTTAATTTTGTTTAAATGATGAATTACATGTATTGATTTGTGTATGCTGAACCAGCCTTACATACCAGGAATGAAGCCCACTTGATCATGATGAATTATTTTCTTGATGTGTTTTTGAATACAGTTTGGAATAAACCTTATTAAGGATTTTTCCATTGATATTAATGAGGGATATTGGTCTGTAGTTTTTTTTTTTTGATGTGTTTTTGTTGGGTTTTGGTATCAGAGTTATGGTTTCTTCATAAAAAGTGAGTTCCCTCTTTTTTAATTTCTTGGAAGAGCTTCAGAAGGAGTGGTGTTAGCTCTTCTCTAAGGTGTGGTAAAACTCTGCAGAGAGTCCAATTAGGTCCTGGGCTTTTCTTCTTTGGAAGACTTTTAATTGCAGTATGGATTTTGATGCTTGTTATTGGGCTGTTTAGGATTTCAATTTCATCCTGTTTCAAATTGGGGATGTTGTATGTGTCTAGAAATTTGTTCATGTCATCCAGATTATCTGATTTAGAGGAATATAGTTTTTCAAAATATGTTCTGATAATCTGTTTGATTTCAAAGGGGTCAGTGGTGATCATCCCCTTTTGTTGGTGATTTTGTTGATTTGCTTTGATTCTCTCCTTCCTTTAGTTAGATTAGCTAGGGGTCTGTTAATTTTATTTATTTTTTCGAACAACCAGCTCTTTGTTTCATCAATTCTTTTTCTTGTTTTGTTGTTGTTGTTCTCAATTTTGTTGATTTCAGCTTTGATCTTAATTATTTCCTGTCTTCTGCTGGCTTTGGGATTAGACTGTACTTCCTTTTGTAGAGATTTGAGTTGGAGCATAAGCTTATTTGTTAGGGACCTCTCCTGCTTCTTAATGTGAACACTAAGTGCAATAAAATTTCCCCTTAAGAATGCTTCATGCTGTCCCAGAGGTTTTGATATGTTGTGTCCTCATTCTCATTCTCTTGCAAGAATTCCTTAATTACTGTTCTGATGTCTTCTTGGATCCATTCTTCATTTAATAGGACGTTATTCAATCTCCACATTTCTTTTGTACCATTGTTTTTGCTGTTAATTATTAGGGTCATGGCATCATGTTCTGATAGGATACATGGAATAATATCTGCTCTTTTATACTTGCTGAGATTTCCTTTGTGAACTAGTGTATGATCTATTTTGGAGAAGGATCCATCCATGTGCTGCTGAGAAGAAGGTATACTATACCAATTTGGTATGGAATATTCTGTAGATGTCTGTTAAGTCTGTTTGATTTATGGTGTTGTTTAGACTGTAGATCTCTTTATTGTTTCTTTGCTTTGATGATCCATCTATTGGTGAAAAGGAGTGTTAAAGTCTCCCAGTACTATTGTGTTGAGGTCCACAAGTGGTTTTATCTTGGAGTTTTTTTCCACATAGTTGGGAGCCTTGGTGTTTGGAGAGTATATATTTACTATGGTTATTTCCTCCTGTTGGGTTGGTCCCTTTACTATGGTGTCATGGCCTTCTTTATCACTTTTGATTAATTTATGTTTGAAATCCACTTTGTCAGAAATAAGAATTGCAACTCCAGCTTTATTTGTTGGGCCATATGCCTGGTAGATTTTTTTCATTCTTTCACCCTTAATCTGTGGGTGTCACTGGCTCTAAGGTGGGTTTCTTGTAAGCAGCATATTGTTGGATTTTGTTTTTTGATCCAATCTGCTAGTCTGTGTCTTTTGATTGGTGCATTGAGACCATTCATATTTAGTGTTAGAATTATTATATGATTGTGGTTCATATTCATTGTTTTATTAGTAAACTCTGTGGTGTCTTAGTTGTCTGCTGATAGCCTGTGCCTTTATTGAATTTCCTCTGATTGTAGGTTTTGAGGAATATTATCTTGTACTTGTATCTGGAGTTTATCTTTGAGAATTCTTTGTAATGCTGGCTTTCTATGTACAAATGCTGCAAGTTTGTTCTTATCATGAAAAATCTTATTTCCCCCTCAAATTTGAAGCTGAACTTTGCTTGGTATAGTATTCTTGGCTGCATGTTGTGTTCATTTAGGCATTGAACTATCTCCTTCCAAGATCTTCTCACTTCCAGTGTCTGAACTGAAAAGTCAGATATGATTCTGATTGGTTTTCCTCTGAATGTGATTTGGCTTTTCTCCCTTGCCACTTTCAATATTCTTTCCTTGATTTCCCTGTTGTACATTTTGAATATGATGTGTCTTGGTGAGTTTCTCATTTGGTTAGGCCTATTGGGTGTCCTATAAGCTTCCTGGATGAGTATATCTGACTCTAATTTTATATGGGCAAAATTTTCATTAGCAATTTCCTTGAGAATATTCCTTATTCCATTTGCTGATGTTTAAATATCTTCCTGTATTCCAATTACTTTTGAATTGTTTCTTCTCATTTCATCCCAGACATTTTTAAAATTCTGTTAATGTTCTGTGAGGTTTTTTTCTTTTTTGTTATCTGTGTGCTCTAGTTTGCCCAGCCTGTCCTCATTGTCAGAAGTTCTTTCTTCAAGAGCTGAGGCTCTGTTTTCTATAGAAGTTAGTCTATTAAATTCTTCCATGGTTCCTCTCATGTCATTGACTACAGATTTTGGCTCTGTTACTTCCTTTTTGAGTATGTCTATTTCTTTGATAATAGAGGTTTTCATCTCTTCAGTCTTCTCACTTAGTTCCTTCATTATATCTTCTTTTAGTTCATTGTTCCTTTTAAAAATCAGATCATTGATAATATTTTCAAGGTTTTCATCTTGACCCCTATCCATGTCATCCTTTTGGGGAGAGTTTGGGTTTGAGGTGAACCTCTCCTTGTTTGATTCTTCAATTTGAAGAGCTTCTTGTGAATCTCTGAATTGATTTCCTGATGGGAAAGCAGGCAGTTCCTCAGGTGGTTTTTCCTTGCAGGTCAAACAGTCAGATGAGCCATCAACTCTTTGATGATCACCTTCTTCCAGATGCTGTTTCTGCCTGGGTCCTGGTGGTGTTCTACATTTTGGTTCCAGGCTCAAGGTTGCAAATCTGAACCTACCAAAATGGAGACCTACCTTCCAGCAGAACTCAAAAAGTCCCCAAATCGGTAGGTGGGGGCTGCTCCAGGCAGGGAACTCCCATGGTTCATCCTAAGCAGGGCTGCTCTGGATGGAGGTCCTACCAGTGGTGTCTTGAGCACCTTCTGGGGGGACTCAAAAAGGCCCAACAGGAACACCAGGTGTCTGTTAGGTAGGGCTGCTCCAGGCGGGGAATCTCCCTTGGTTGGTCCTGAGCAGGGCTGCTCCAGACAGGGGTCCTGAGTGCCTTCAGTGGGACTCAAACAGCAGTACATTTTAATTTATTAGAACAACAGTAAAACTTTGTGTTTTCATTGTATTTTGTATGGTATTTTTGTAGTTCTTTCAATTTTTCTTGATTTTCAGGTGTGGTAAAGGTGTCTTTTTCTTAATTTTTCAAGAATTGTTTCTTTCTGCTAGAGATCTCTTCTCTTTTATAGTTCTTCTAACCCAACATATTTTTTCTATTATATAAAATGACCTAAATACCTATTTACATTTTTGTGCTCCTTAATAAGATGAGTCAAAGAGAATGCTTCCATTTCCTCACCATTTCACTCATCTGAATGAGATGAGTTTGGAGACACTTTTCATATGAGTTCTAAATCTCAGTCTAATCTAGGGTCTAAGGTTCAAGGTTTTCTTGAGTTTGTTTGTTTGTTTGTTTTTACTTTCAGCACTTATTATTAGCCTCCCTTTTCTGTAGTACATTTCTCAAAACCCTTACAAATATTGAAGCTATACATTGGCATTTATTCTGTATAAACACAAAACTAATGGCTTGATTGATTGCACCTTCCTTTCTTCTCTCCTTGTATATTTGTATATTGTAGTGTGTGTTCTGATTTACTTGTTTGTTTAAAATTATTTCTGGAATACTTTTTTTGCATTTGGTACATGAAAAGATATATTTTCAAAATCCTTATATTTCCAAAATTATTTCTACCTGACAGTGATGATATTTTGACTGAGAACTACACTTGTAACCAGAAGTACTTATCCATTTGCAGGCTGTAGATACTATACAGTTCATTGTGAATTTGATTCTATGGTCCCATGCAGCAACTTAGTATTTTTCCTTTTTTTTTTTTTTTCTTCTGGTACCTTGGAAGATTTGGTTCATAAATTCTTTTCTTTTCTATCCAAAAATAAAAGTATGTATGTTGAGCTTGAATTTCCTTGATCCTCTGTTGTTATTAGAGTGAGTTAAAGCATTGTACCTATCTTTTCTAACGTTTTCAATTATTAGATTTGTCTGCTTTGTTTATTTGGCTGCTTTCTGTCTAGGTTATGTCCCTTTGGGTTATTTACTCTGCTTGAACTTCTCCTTGCTCTTTGGGTCCACTAATGGAATTAACTGAGTAGCAGAAAAGAGATAAGGGCATAGTAGTTTCTCTTTTTCTTGATCAGTGATCATCTAGTTAAATACTTATCAGTCCTTCACCTAGACATTTACTCAAGTTCCAAGGTTTCTTCTTTGGGAAGTGTTGGCACTTCTCTCAGCTATAGAAATCAGTGAGTCTTACGAGGATCACCTACTTAATCAAATGCAATCTTATCTCAAAGAGAACGGCAGGTGGAGCACAGCAGAGTTCTGTGCATATTCTCTGCATATTCTTCAATTTTATTTATGTTATGGTTCAATTTAAAGATAAATAATTTATACAAAACACTTTAGGCATCTGTTGAATAAAATGAAATATATCTATAATCTACTTACTATATTTAATTTACTCATATATCATAGTTTCACTATTTGGTGAAAACACCAATTAGTTCATTCTCATTTTGTGTTCTTAAATATTTACAAGATGTGCTCACTTCGTATGCTAATCTTTGATTAGATTTAAAAGGAATTATTTAAACTCTATATTAAAATTTAGATCTATGGACAATAGAAATTGAAGATATCAAATAGGTTGCTCAAAAACTGTTTTATTATGCTAGAAGTAGAAAATTAAAATAAAAATTGAACTTCAGTTTTTCTGTGTTATAAGGGCATTATTATTATGTATTCTTAGTCTATATTGTATGGTAAAAAAATATGTTTACCACATCATACAACCAAATAATTGCTGGGTAAACAGCTGAAAAATATCTAATTCATTGACATTTTTTGTAGATTGTATTTCATAATCTTATTTCACTTCTGTATCCTATGATTATAATAGTTATTATGCCTCTTCTAAATATTTTTTAAGCATAAGGTCTTATTTGCAAATAAAAGACATTATATAAATGTCAGGCTAACATTAATTCATATTATAACATTTTCAAGTTGTTTAACTGGAGTTATAGAAACAACTGATTGCCATCTTGGATGGAAAATCATATTTTAAATTAGAATTATTTGAAAAAATAATCTTTTTGACAAAATCATTTTCATGAGGGATTTCTCAGGCCCTTGCAGTTTCTTAAGTAAATTCAGAAGTACTGTCTTTTGCTAAAAAGAAAAGCCTTTCTTTGGTTGCTATCTTTGTACTTGATGGTCTGTCAGGTATATGCTTTAAAATCTTCCATTTTCATTATTTTTTGAGTTATATTAACTGTATCTCCACTGAGCTCCATTTTAGGAAAACATTTACTCTGTTCAATGCATAATTTTCTTTCTGATGCTTACTTAATGGATTATACATTTGATAGGAAAAAACAAAGTGAAACAAAACATTTAGCAGTCTTGTAAAGGGACAGTTTTATTGAGTACAAAAGAATATCCTGTTCTGACAAATCCTAGAAATTTTTATTTATTTAAGAAGCACTTTATATTTGTTTTGTACTACTTTAACAATGCTATCCAATATATACACCAATTCTTGGAGATCATTATCTGAATTTACTGAAGAGGAAAAGGGGGCACAACCAGGTTAACAAACTTGTTAGAAATCAGGGAGGTGGGGGATGGCACCAAGGGTCCTGTGGTGGGATTCCACTGCAAAGGCTAAACTCTGAAACTCCAGCCATAATATCTTTCTTGTCAAGAGCTGTTTTTTGATTTCCTGGTTGTGGGAGTTCATACAAATTATTTAACCTCTCCATGCTGTGATACTTCAACTATAAAGTAGAAATGAACCTCCCAAGTTTTTCCCATGGGGATTAAATAAAATGATAAATGTAAATCACTTAGCAAGTTAACTACCCTCTATTATTATCTGTTAATTTATTTTGCTGAGTTGCAAGTTAAAAAGAAATAAAATCCTTAAAAATGTTGAATTATGTTTAACCACAGTAAAACTTTTATATATTGATGTCAGGAAGTATTTTGGAAAAATATACAAAGTATGTCACATAAATGACATTACTTTTCCCACTTTATCTTCAATATTAGACTTTCCCAAAAGAGGCAAGAATAAATCCTGGAAATTATACTGTATGTCTTAATGATCTTCATTGAATCTGCTGTTAGATTTTTTGTTTTTATAGCTACAGATCAATATTGATTTCAATATTTAGATGAGAAATACATTTAAAAGCTTTTGGGCTTTGCATAATAAACACCCTCTCCTACTTGTGTCACTGTATGATATTGGATAGAGGCTATTTAATTGTATATATTCCATTAGTCCCTTTAATTCTATTTGTAGTCACTAAAGCGAGAAGTAAAAATCATAAAAGCAGTTTTGATCTGCAGTTATTAACTAGAGGGTACTCCAAATTTGAATTTAAAGTCACATATTATATAAAACTACTGTCCAATGTAAAAATCCTCAATTACCTTAAGAGCTTGCCTTTGCCATGCTTTTACATTTACAATGCTTTCTTTTACAAAATTTCAGCTTCCATAGTGCTGAGATTATTTAAGAAGTTATTTATGATGGCATTACCTCATACTCATTTTTTTTCTCAGCAAAGTTGTGTCTTTGTCAAGACCAAATAGTGTGAGCCAATTGAACGTGCTCCCCTTTCTTTGGTGTAATCATTAAAATGCATTCCCTTGGGATCACACTTGTGTTTCTTCTTGGATTAGATGCTGTATTTTGATGATGAAATTTTCAAATCTCAATAAGAATTCTGCCAACATAGAAAGACAATGTGCAAAATATCCTAGAAAGCACTTTAATTTTGACCTTAACACCTTTATTATTTAATCTTAAACTACTTTTGTGAAGAGGTTACCAATCATTCATTTTGTGATTTATCTACTCAGAGGGTTCTACATTAATTTTCTTTGGTGACATGAGTAGTATGTGAAGCAAAAGCTAAAATCCAAATCAATTCTGCTATACATTTTGAAATTCTATGGCTTTTGGATAATAAAAGTCTACTAATATAGCTGAAATATCTCTTCCTTTGTAAAGTCTGTAGAAATTGAAATGATGAGAGCAATTTAATAGCACACTTTAGAGATGTTTTCAATACTCCATTTAAAATATTTTAATAGAATCTTGCAGTTGAGAATTAAGCTGCTGGTAGTAACATTTATCATAGGGAATGATAGACAAGTTAATTCTATCCATTATGGTGTTTAATAAAATCACTACTATGTGCCAAATCCTTACTTTCTTAAAAAAAAAAAGCTAATTTTTAAAAGTCTCTGGTACCGGTTGTCTACTTCCATATTTTCTAATAGAAAACCTTATGAAAGCTTAGAGGTGTGGTAAAAACACTGCAGAAGAAATAAAACCAAGAATTGGAAAGTTCTATGGAATTTTGAAACTTCGCTGGGTATAGGATCTTGTTAAGGCATTAACAGTTGACCTGAAAGCTTAAACATGTTCATTCCTCCAAACTATAGAATCATGTTCCCAAGAGGAAAATTGATTATATGTCTAAGCTGCCTGAAACTTTGTGAAGAAACCTTAGAAAATATTATAAATTCAGTTTAAGAGGACTATAAAGATAGTAGAAATGTATACTAAAAGGCACATTTGGATTCCAGAGGTTGTGAAGTTGAATAGGTGTTTGATGTCTCCATATTATCATAGGCAATGTTTAAACATATTTGAGATTAACATGAACTCGAATCATTATAATTAACTCAGAAACTCAAAAGGGTGAATGCTTATTTCCTTGAAGCATTTCTATATCGATGACAAAGAGCAACAGAGAATGAGATTTTAGATAGAAATTAGATTACTCATTTCTATGTCCTGGGGTAGTTCTGAAAGACTACCTGATCTGCCTCACAAAGATTTTTGGATACCAATAAATTTAATTCATGAAGAATCATACAGATTGTCTTTCTTTATTCATCAGCATATGATCATAACTTTAAGAGGAATATCAAGAACTCTTTGCCTAAGGAACTACTTAGTCAGCTCTGTGACTAAATACCAGGCAGTTCATGGCAGCTGGGAAGGAGAGAGAGTGGCAGAGAGAGATGTGGGGGAGAGGCAGGGGGGAGAGAGAGAGAGGAAGGGAGGGAGGAAAGGGAGTAGGCAGGGGCCAAATTTATTCCCAAGGACAAAGCCCGAATGACCTACTTCCTCCAGTCATGTCCCACCTGCCTACAGTTACCACCCAGGAATCCATTTAAATTATTAATCCATTAAATGGATTAATCCACTGAATAGTTTATAGCTCTTATAATCTAATCCTTTCATCTCTGAACATTGCTGTATTGCCTGACATGAGCTTTCCTGGGGCACATCTGATATCCAAACCCTAGCAGAGGATCTTCTGCATCTTAGTTGTTTCCTTCATTTCCTCTGTTTTTCCCTTCTTCTCTCCCTCTTTTCCTTCTGTTCCTCCCTGTCCCCCCACCTCCCTCATTTCTAATTTCTTCCCTCCTTTCTTTCCTTGCTTTTCTAGGCATTGTTCACTGAAAGTTTGGGCCTCAGACATAGGAATTGCTTAAAAAAATAAAAAGAGGAACTGTAGTCTTTCTAGTAATTTCAGTTTTATTCTTAGTGTTTTGCCTGCTTGATCAAGCAGATTAATTATTGTTTAATTAATGTGTTTTAACAATATGAATGAGTAAATGAGTCAATAAATAAACAACTGTTCCATTTGCCTTCAGGTAGATACAAAGTCAATGAGTTCATTCAGAAAGAACTAGCCATGGAATTCACAATTGCTCCTGCTAGGGCTCACAGTTAGAGAAGCATAAATACAGGGCTCTACAAGCTTGCTGCAATAGAAAGTATATTGAGAAAATTTCCTCCCAGAAACCATTTTGTATAATTGATATATCAGTTCCCTCAGGGTCAGTATACAGTTAATCTCTTGATTTGTTATAGAGTGTGATTATCAGAAATGCTCAGTTTTTGTAGGTCTGTCCCCAGATGTAATTACTAGCGCACCGAGTCCTGTGAAAAATCAATGCTCCTTGAATAAATCTTGAGCAATGTTCAGGTGATTATTTCAGCTTCCATCATCTCTTGTATCCCTCCTAGTACCTTGTCTCTGAATAAATAATCACTTCTTGTACTAAGACTTTTATCCAACTCATTTATAATCAACTGAATTTTAACTCTATGAACTGTGCACACTCAGCTGTAGATTTTAGTATATTTTACTCAGTCAGTAATGAAAATATTTAGCATAAATGAAAACTGAATAAAAATAAAACATTGGCAATATTCCCTCAGTTTTCCTTGATGTGGGAAGGGCACAGAGTATGTCATTAATATGAGAATTGCAAGGTATTGAAATGACTTCACAAAACTGAACACAATTGTTGTCAAATGCTGTAATTGCATTTCCTTTCAACTAAAAGTTATAAATCTTCAAGAAAAATATATTATAGTTTTTCTCTATCATTTCTTACTCAAGAATTTATTTAAAAGAATGAGCATAAATTGTTGAGGCCAATGAATCTTTTAACCCTGGTTTACTACATTTATATAATATTATGGTCTTTTCATTTTTAAATAACAGTCTTGGTATATGTTTGTCCCTTTTGCTTTCATGAAGAATAATCAATCACTTGACCTTCCCTTCAACACAGTTAAGATTTACTCTATAAGTGTGTGGACTGTATTTTTTCTACCAATAGATTTTTGAAATCTATTCAAATTATGGCTGGAGTCTGTCTCAACATAGGAATTTTCATATTTTGTGCACATACATGTGCCTATATAGTTTTTTTCCATTTTTACATAAATGTGAATTGTTAGAAATGGTTAAATTTCATCTCATGCTCTTGATTTAAAAAAATAATTTTTAGTAAATAAAGATATATTTGTACTTTTTATTTTTATTTTTTTAAGAGAGAGGGACAGTGAGAGAGACAGAGAAAGAGAGAAACAACTTTATTTAGTTTTTCACATGGCCTTCGTTGCTCCAACACTTAGTTGTGTACGTGGCGCTGGGATTTGAACCTGGGTCCTCGTGCTTGCCAGGCAAGCACTGAAACCACTGAGCCACTGCTCCAGCCCCATATTTGTATTTTTTTATAAAAATGTATCATAATTTTTTTGAAAAGTGCTATAAAAAGATTAATAGAGTTAGCTAAAGACTAAACCATGAAATTGCAGTGAAATAATTATCTTAGGCCTGCAAATTTCTGTTATCAGTTGAATCTAATCTAAATATAGGGTTTTAGAAGTTCTAGATACTTATACTTAGTGCAAATATTATTAAAGTATTTTTTAAACTGGTGTTGCACAGGTCCTTCAACCGTCTACATGCTGTGTGTCACTAGAAATACTGCTCGGTCCTCCACTCAATGTGTCTCTGTGTTAATATTCTCCAAAGATCTCATCTGAACTATCTGATTGAAAAATCACTTTCGTTTAGTCTGTTTAGCAGTAAGGATGAGGATAATTTCACTCTAGAGGATTCTTTCCACTTGACTAATAGACAGAGCCTTGGATTTAACCTGAGTTTTAAAAATGCATCCTTACCGGCCTAAGCCAACAGGATGACTGATAGAATAATTTACTATTTAGTGGCAGAAGAATAAAACTGCGAATATCTCCCCTCTATCATAATAGTAAATGAAAATAAATATTTTATTATGATAAGAACCCAAAAAGAAAGATTATGTTGGGGCAGCAGTAGTTTCTTCCTATCATGAATATAAAACAAAACAGAACAGTAGTGTAAGAACTCTAATACCATATATTCTAGGTTTTTAATTCTTCAAAATATTTGCCTTCTCATCTTTATACTATCATATCATAAAATTCAAGACTAATTATGGAGATTAAATAACTCAAAATGGAGAAAATATTGAAATATGAATATTTTGTGTTCATTATGGATACATAATATAGTGACAGCAAAGGAAGATTTTAGCTAATGTTTTTAAAGATCAAGTCAGTCCACTCAATTCCTTTACCCAGTTTGATTTCTGTACATTGCACTAACTGCTCTGAAATTATTACATGTTTACAATTCCTTTGTTGATTATCTGTCTTCCCCCGCTAGAATGTTAGCCCACTAGGATAGGAACCCAGCTTTGTTTATCCCTTTATGCACAGTAACAAAAATAGCATGTGTACTACTTTGTCGAATGAATATGTCAGTCAGAGAGTTATCAGAACAAAAGGAGTGTGAGTAGGGGAGTTTGGGAAGAAGTGTTACAAAAAGGTCCCTGTTCTCCTCTTCCCAGAGTTTGATCATCTATTGTAAATTGTGTAGGCAGCCAGGACTTTTGAAATATCGGTAGTGAACTATATATTCAGTGAAATGCTTTCCAAGGACAATGACAGAATTCCTTTAGAAAATTCCTGCCTCTGCCCCACATTGTATATAGTTCACGAGGAGGTAACTGTAGAGTGTAGCTCTTGCTTATCTCCGTTTCTCATAATGTCCACATGTAAGTTCATTGTGCATACTGATTTAAAGAGAATTTCACACTTGGAAAAACATCCATGATTTTAGGAGGAGCTATATTCTTTTTGCTTTTAGTTTTCTTTCTTGTGTCAAACAAATGATAATACAAGGGTTAATTTAGTATATTTAGTAAGAAAGGAGAATCCTAAAATGTGCTATTGTATTTCTAAGATGTACCGTTTCAGAAGGGATAAGCAAAATTATTTTGAGTGCCAGTTAATAATATACAGCAATTTAAATAGCATTCTCTTAATGCGTCTTCTTATTTATTCAGGACATTTTAACCTTATGTAATAAGCTAAGAAAAACACAATATTGAAGTGCTGTAAGTTAGATAGTTATCATACATGCTTAAACAAATTAACCTAAAGGTATACAATAGTACATTGTTGTCTTTGAATGTGTAAAATACAATATATTTAAGTCAGAGCACAGTTTTATCAGAATAGTAACATAGCTTGGGGACAGTATTTCTGAAAGAAAGGAAATGCCTGTTTTATAATCTTTTCATATACTCACCAAAATCTGTCTACTAGTTTGGCAAAATCGACAGACCTTTATTTCCCAGTTGGCACAGGGTATACTGAATGTTTACCAAATGCATCTTATTTTTAATGAGATTTTTTTGGCCTTGCTGTTTAAGTGCCAGAGGGCGTAGCTATGCAGCGGAATGAGCAGCGTCTGACACTGTCCAAAGAGCCAGTTAGGACAATTTAGTCATGCAGAATTTTTGGCCTAAAGTAGTTGTCAATGCCCATCTGAAATCATGCAGTAATTGCACATTCTAAAATTTACTTTCCTGTAAGGCATTTTGTTTAATTGGGAGTTCTTTTATCCCTCTTAACAACAATAATGACCAAGGGGAAAAAAAGAGGGATTTGGCTTAAACCTGCATTTGGGTCAAATTTGAAATAATCTGTGACAGATGGTGTTCTCTTATTTTGCTAGAGTTTATACCATTGGCTTTCTTTGATCTTTACTGGCAGGTTGATGGAAAATTCAATCGCAATAAAATTATTAATGTCAAACATATTTTAAATGGAATAAAATTCATTATTATCTCCTAGCATCATAAATTATTTTTAAGTTTATTATCTTGTTTGTGCATTTGGTAAATCTCTTTAATTTTCTGAATCTGTTACTTCTTTCATAATATGATGTGGAGAAGCTGAGATGTCAAAAATCCTATGGGTCTCCTGTCTCAGTTATAGATTTAAATATGTTTATTCACAGGGATTCAAATAATTTTGAACCAGCATTCTATCAAAATCATAAGAAATAAATTAAAAATTAGAATTACCCTTTTTTCTGGAAAACTGGAAGAGCTACAAACAAAGCTAACATTGTCACATGTCTGTAATTATACAAAGCTGAGCACTAGCTATTTTCCAGCTGGTGACTATCCTCATGATTTCCTCTTTCCTCTTCTCTCTGACATTGAAATGAAAATAAATTTTTACTTGTTACTGTGTTTACAAAAATTTTAAATACACATATGAAAGTTTTCTGTGTTTCTATGAAAAAGTAAATTTCTAAAAGTTATACCAAGAAGAAAGGAGTGCTTCAAGAAAATTGAACAACCATCATTTTTATTAGTTTTGAATAATGTTGTTATATATTTAATATGCAAACCAAGTATGTATATGTTAAAAATTTAAGATACCATTTCAAAATAAATGACAGTAATAAGAACTGAACTACAAGAGGAAAAGATATGTCATGAAAACTGAATAAACTGAAAGAAAATGACCAAATTTTTCTAAAGGTTTATGTTTGGATGCAGTCACTGGCATTGCTGCTTTGAAAAGCAGTTCTACCACAAATGGAAAAATTTTCATACATCAATATCTTTTTTAAAATGCTAATTTTTAGAGATATTCTTATTAAGTGAATGAAAAAAATTGCGTATAAAAAGTAAGAAGTAAACACAAGGGTAACCGAGACAACTGTTACCCAGAAAATTGGAAATATGGATAAGCATGTTGGGTTTATATTAAATACAGAAGGTAAGAGATTCATACTGTGTTCATTTATTTCTTACGTTTTATATATATATATATATGTGACACACACACACACACACACACATATATATATATATGTGATACATCATCAAAGGAAATCTATGTCACAGGAACATGTGGATTTGGGGATACATGATGGAGACTGAATCAGTTTGTAAAGGTTTAACATAAAATTGCCTGTTAATGACAAAAGGCAATGCTTCTTTGATGAATGATCACCTGATGCATTTAGTATATTTTTTTTGTTGATTATTTTTTTCCCCAGTAGTGGTGATAGGCCCAGGGTCTTGTAGCACATAGAAGGCAAGCATACTACCACTGAGCTACATCCCCAGCCTTTTATGAAAATTTCATTTTGAGGGTTGGAGAGGTTGTTTAGTGGTAAAACATTTGCCTGGCATGTGTGAGGACCTGGGTTCAAACCTTAGCAGCACATATAAAAGTAAGTGTCAAACAAAAACCAGATGAAAAAATAAATAAAAATTGATTCATTCTTTCTCTCATTCACTCTCTGTCTTTAAAAAAAACATCATTTTAATATATGATCTTAATAAATTACCCAAGCTGGCATGGAACTTAATATCCTCCTACCTCTGCCTCCTAAACAGCTGGGATTATAGGCATGTCCACCATGCCTAGTTGGCTTTAGTATGATTAATAAATGTTATTTGGGAATTTTTAGCAACAAACAGTAATTACCCTCATGTGGTTCATTCTTCATTATGAATTACTTTATTTAAGAAATTACAGAGGAGCTCAAATATAGTCAGTGATTAAACCAACTACCTGAATATGTTCCCATGTTTACAACCATCCACTGAATGATCAGGAAGTCAGAGATTTGTCATTTCATATTGTACAGAGATTCTTTGAAGTATAATGCAATGAATTTATGTCATCTAAGATAAAAATTCATCTTAGCTCACAAGCAAACAGGAAATCACTGAGTCATTGTGCTATTATTCATTATCTACATTCCTTATAAAATACTTTGTGGAAACAAGCAGTAACTATAATATAAGATTATATTTTAGTCAAGGATAAACCTAGTCAGAAATCTGAAAAGTGATTTGTTACAGATTACTTTTGGGAATTTAATAGGATTACATGAACAATGTTAACATTATGAAGTTAAGAAATAAAATATGAAAAATTTTCAGAATTAATATGAAAATGATTTCACATTGTTTAATCATATAATATGGTGAGGTGAGCCACATGGGCATCATAATCTACTTAGTTTTGGCACAGTTCAGTTCTAGACATTATATTTAATAATTTGGACTGTTTGACTTTTGTAGGTACCTTCACAGTAGCTTTTGCAAAGATAAAAATTATGATGCAATGATTCCATGTATGGAAATACCTTAGTAAATTGTTATAAATGAAATCATACAAGTGGTCGGCTGTGAGTGAGCAAGACAGAAATTTTACTTTGGCCAAAGAGTGAAAAGAAAAATGCATGCAGAAACAGGAAAATCAGGGATTTTAAATCCAACCTGAGATGATGCTGCCCTTTTTGCTCTGATTAAAGGAGCTCAGTTAAACAATCTAGGCAGTTGGCTAAGGTAAGGTATAGGCAGGTGCAGAGAGGAAGTAGGTGGTGACTGGGAGAGAGGAGGATTACCAGAAAGAGGTACACATGTGTTGGCAGAAGTCACTGGAAAGAGATGGGTAGGGATCGTAAAGGGGTCCCCAGAATGAGTTGGACATACGCAGGGAAGGGACTTACTATCTTAAAGGGGGAGGGGGATCTAAAAATGGAGGTAGTCTATCCTGCATTACAGTATTTTAACTTTGACAGAAAAGAAAAACATATATCTTACATAATTATCTTTTTTTTCCTAGTCAGAGATTAATAAAAGTATTATTGCTACTTAAAAGACTGAAAACTGAATTCTGTACATTGCAAAAGCATACAACAATGCAGAATGTAAGACTTGACCTATCAACCTGGCACAAAAGGAAACATTTAGAATTATTTTTCAAAAATAAAAGGCATTAGCACTGACAGAAGACAATTTTATTTTTTTTTATGATTTCAATTTCAAATTTAAAATATATCCGATAAAATGCTTGCTTTTGTTACAGTATACTTACAATATATTTCACTACAAATGCAGTTTTGATATCTTTCTGAATGTTGACAATTTTTATAGGCAATCTATTTCACTAATTTATATCCTATGCTCAACCTACTTTATTTCTAGATCTAAGTTAAATGAGTAGATGTCTCCTAAAGTAATGACCAAAGAAAGAATTTGGAGAAAATTTATCTGATTCATTCTAAATTCATTCACAAATTTAGATTTATTTATCTTACACTTAAAAATCCATAGAAACAGGCCTCTATGCTGCTATGAGAAAGTGAGTAATTATATTCATGTGTTCAACTTGCGTACATATGTGCACAGATATTTGCTTATTGAGCACCTGTATCCCTATTTTTAAGCATTTGTCTTCTATAAAAATGTATATCTATAATATTATATTTTATGCTCATACCACAGGCTAAAAGAAATGTATGTAATATATCAGAGTCTTTGCGGAAAATATCTGGAAGTGAAATGACATCAACTCTCCACTAAGACTGGCATTTTACTATTTCAGAATACTTTAACTTGAGTGATGGGGCAAATAGCCACATGCAAAGGAAGGTTGTAAAGTCTTACTTCTTACAATTATTAAGAAGACTGAAATAATATTTATCATATGTAGAAATGACTTAGATGGAGCACATTTGAATATGACGTTCACTTAATTAAAATATTTATTTAGTTCCCTTCAATGACGTTCTGAACAAGCTGACTTAAACAGATAAATGCCAGTTCTGTGCATCCTTACAAAACTGTCTCCTAAATATAATTAATTAGCAAGCTTTGAAAAATTCTCACATCTCAAAGATGTTTTATAAAAAGACAAAGTTAATGATTTCAAATGTTAATTTATATTACATCAAACTATTCCCCACTGTGTGCAAAAATAACTAGCTTGGTATATAATCATAGAAATATAAACACATGATAAACATTTCACCAATGTCAAATGACCTATTGTGCCACTTAAAGTTTTTGATCCTTTATTTTTAGATAAAATGCCCATTACTCCCATATTCAGAAAGATATACTTAGAGGCAAATACTAGTCAAATGCTGTTCTACATAAATAGAAAAGTACAGTGGCACGGGGTTTGGAAGCAAATCAACACTATAGTGCATTAGCGTAGAGTGACATCATTCCCAACAGAACCTACAACACTTTATTCTTTCATCTCCTTTTGGGACTACATACCAACTAAAATGTTTTTCTGCCAGGACAGAAAGAAAAGACAGGTTAGGTTTGATCCAAGTGCAAATGGGAAGAACTACTTAGGGAATATATAAACCCCCACCAAATATAGCAACAGGAAGACTTAAAATTCCTTATTGATGTCAATTTATTGAATGAAATTATCTCCCTGACTACCCTCTGTTTCTTATTTTGAGGATCACTTCGAGTTTTGTTTTGTTTTACATGTTGTTAGTGATGCACCTTCCAGTAATTCAAATAGAGCAATTCTACAACATGAAACAGAGAAAATGACAGAATAAAATGTATTATTACTTAGGTTTATTTTTCATATCATCTATTTGTTATTATTTACTCCTAGGTTTGTCTGGCAGGACTTATCAGAAAAAACAAAATCAATTTATTTTTAACTTTAAAACATATTTTGTGGTCTGGACTTAAAGTTTATTTACATTAAAATATATCTTCTCAGGAAATTGGTTCTCCATCTTTTCCTAGTTTGTTTTACCTTGCAATTATCTTCCTTATTCTTTCCACTTTCACAGTTTATCAAAGACAAAATTTTCAGCAAGCACAGTGCAGGGAAAAATGGGGAAACAAAAGGAAATACAATATTATAGAATAAAGTGCTTTAAATTCCAAGGGGAAAATAAAAATGATTTGTGCTAAAGGTTAAATAGTCCCTAAACCATAATGTTACAAGTTTTATAGGAACGATGTCTCTATATTCTCCTGCAATGCATCATCAATCCATAGCCAAATACCACTGACATTGTATTTTTTATCTCTGCAAAACAATATTTGGATACCACTTACCTCTGAGGCAGTTCTTTTGGAAATTATAAATATATTTCTTTCTGGGGATCAAAAGAATGCACATCAAAATGAAAGATGAAGTGTGGAATCTGAATTCACAGCTGCTGTATGCAATCTGGAATGCAAGCAGGATTTTTCATCCTATTTCACTTTTAGTAGTTTTGAAGATAGAAGCCTTAAATGATGCGTTTGAATTTTTTTTCATATTCTTCTCTTGTCTGACTGTAAATGATTGCAATCAATCAGATTTTCTTTGTTCAAGAAGAATCATGAAATTACAATAAGAAATTTTTTTCACATGTAATTTTAGTAATAGAATGGGCAATGATTGACAGCTTAACAGTGTCCCTTTTCGGCAAGGGTATGATGTTATTTTTGAACAATTATTTTTACATAAGAAAAGTTAATGTTAAGTTGATTTTTTAAGTTTCCTGGGAAAATATTTTGAAGAACATAAAACTACATCTGGAATCCACTGTTATATTTTTATGAAATAATGTAATTATATGATATACTACTAAGATATATTAAAAACTACTCAATATAAAAATCTATAACAAGAATGAATGAAATTATCTATTTTATGGTAATTTATAATGTACAAACATTTTCAGGGAAGTGACACTTCCTATTCCAAAAGTATTAATTAGTTTACAAAATGACAAGTATAGGCAAAGTAATTCTGCTAGTAAAACCTCAGGTTGGGTTATAATCAAGCTCTGATGCTTTGTCTGCTATTTAGAAAGTGATTATTTTCACTAGAAATTTTGTAAATATACTTTCTATGAAATCTACCTGTTTATTATGATTATTCATGAAGATTCAAAATTGAATTCAATTCTAAACTCTAAATATATAATGTATACTGTATTTTCAACTTCAAGTTGATAATTATATTGAAAAACTTTATCACTGAAACAATTTTAGTATAAATGTAATTGTAATCAATATTATAAAGAATTTGGTTATTCCTCTGCCCCACCCGCAAACCCCATAGTTCAGTAAATTTCTATTTAGACCTGAAAAGAAAAATCTACATCAAAGATAAAGCAAAATTAAATGTGCGATGATATACTACTTAAAGACATTTATAAAAAGAATTTTGGAGTTATTTTTAGTATTTGCTAAGCCAGTGTACATATGCATAAAGAAAAAAGCATCTATTTCATATGGTTAGAAAGAGTGCCAGCAATTTATGTATTTGTTCATTCAAATAATTTGTTTTGCCTACTATATTTCAGGTTTTTTCTATACTGGACTTTGAATGTGAAATGTTGCATCTTTACTGTTTGATTGAAAGCTCCTTCATGGCGTGTGTGTGTGAATGTGTATGTGTTCATAGCAGACAATTAACTTGAATTCTATGTAATTAAAATTATGATAAATGCTACCTAGGAAACAGAGACAGTGGAAGAGGTAGAGAATACTGGGGGAGACCAATATTAACAGGAGGCTTTCCTGTGAAGAGGAGGCATTTAAATGAGATTTGAGTCATGAGAACAATATAGTCATGTGAAGAAAATAGGAACAGGATTCCAGGAAAGGGGGCAAACAGCATGTGTTCCTGAACAAGGGGAAAAAAGCTTATTTATGCTCAGGTATCTGGGAACTCTACCTGGATACAATGTCACAGGAGCAGAGAGGCTGATGAGACACAGTCCAGGCCAGACTGAAAGCATTTCAAGTTGAAAAGGTAGAATTTGGAATTTTTCATGTACACAATTGGAAGCTACTTATAGATTTTAAGAAAATGCTTATGTGTGGGTTTTAGAGGTGTTACTATATTTTTTGTTAGACAGAAATTATATTTATAATTGTAGATTTCTAAGGTAAATATTTTATAAGCAAGGTTGGAAGAAGAAATTCTGACTTATTAGAAAATATGGGTTTGATGTAAAATTTCAATTTTTGTTTTGTTTTGTTTTAACCTAAGTCTAAGGTTTCTATAAATCCAGAGTTTGGAGCAGACAACCGGGGCACATGTTTTTAGAAACTGTCAGTACTTAATAATGTTTAATGGTCCTTGGGTGATGGTTACTTATTAAGGACAATATGCATGGGAAGAAAGGTCCATACATACCTAAAATCTTTACTTTGTTGAGGTCACATAAAAGGAACAAAGCTAGGTTTGACATATTTTCTCTACCCTGAGACAGTGATAGTATATATGTAGGAATAAATCAGGTGTCTCATTACCATTTATGGAATCTTAGGAGAGAAATGATTTGTAAGATCATCATTTAATGTTTGCTGAACTTGAAATGTGTGAACTTGACAGAGTACACTCAAAGCCAGGCGTTCTAGCTAATATATTACTTAAATGGGAAAATGCCTCCACAGGCTGAAAAGAAACAAATATCACTTACCCTTCTTCATATGAATTTTCCACATTCACTAAAGCCTCCTGCCATTATTCTTGGTATTTCTATGATTCTGCATATGGGAATTTCAACAAATCTGTCATAATCTTGGCCTTCTGAACTATGATAATTTATCTGTGTTCCACTTAATATAATTTTACAGCAGTAATAATAGTAGTAACTGTTACAATTCTAGACATTTGTCTGAAATAATTGTGGTTCACCTAATTTAATCCTCACATCATAGTGAGCTAAGGTTTATCTCAGTGGTGTAAATGAAAAGTTGGGAGCCACAATGTTCAATAAATTATTTACTCTCACACAGCTGTTAAGACAAATAGTTTTTTCTTACCTAGAATGCTCCTTCTATAACTCATAAATCCTTAAACTATGGTTCAATCCTCAGTGCTATTACTTCATTTACCTGCCAAGTTGCTGAATAAAACATAAAAAAGAAAATCAAGCAAATGGCTAAACTGGTATCTAATTTACTCTGTGTGTTGCATATCTGAAAGTATTCTTAGAAATTTCACCTTTATGCCTTTCTTTCTTGGGCATTCATTCTGCTCTGCTACAAAAACCTCTCTGTTCTCTTTAAACTTCTTTCCCAAATATACATCATAATCTGCTTTCTCAACATTAAACTCCTCTATTTTATGCAGATAATTGAGACCAGCAGATATAACCTTGCTGGAATACCTATTTCTATAAACAAATGTGCTTTCACCTGTACCGTTCTTTCATCTTTTGTTTCAGACTCCAAGAGAGATTGGTCCCATTGAGAGTTTATTCTCTCTCTGAATTCCCTCTGAAATCTGCATCTTTGCATCTATTTTTCATTGAGCAGCTACAATTTGCTTCAAGGCGCTGGTACCATTTTCTTTTGTGAAATATTCTCTGACACAGGATTCTCTCTGAATACCTTCCAAGTGCAGCAAGTCATTTTTCTGTAGTGCTAAGGCTATTAGGTACACACGTGTTCATTGTACATGTCACTGCATGGCTTATGAGGTGGTTTGTAAACATGGTTGAATATAAGAAACAATAAATTTTTTACCCCCTTGCCCAGATGCAGTGATTCTGTAGGACTGGAGCAAGACAGAAGTCTATGTCTTACGCACACCATTATATAACTATGATGATCACCTAAGCCGCTGTGTGGTTGAAAGAACTTGGCTCTGACTACAAAGAGAAATAGGTTTAATATCAGTTTTGAAACTTATTAGAAGTTTCCATAAATTTCTTAAGTTATCTCCCGGTAATGAATCTTGTCTTCACCTTCGAAATATATCTAAATTCCTACCACCACTTCCCATCTCTATCAGTACCCAAAGCCCCAATTGTCTCTCATCTGTCCTATTGCACCCCCCTCCATTTCCACTTGCTTCTTATTTTATTCTTCCAGAACTCAGAAAGTCCTTTAAGGAAAAGTTATATAATGCTACTCTTCTTTATAAAATCTTCTAGTGACTTCCTCTGACATGCAAGAATATCATCTAAATTCTGCACAGTAACCTGTATCACTGTATAGTATTTGGTGCTACAGATTTCCCTTTTCCAATTCCTGTTGCGTCTTTGATTTTAACATCTATCTCTCCTTCATTTGTTCATGCCACCACACATAAGCTCCTTGTTGTTCCTTAAGTACACTGAAAAAATGCAGATCTTATAGTCGTTGGCTTTGCTATTCTCTCTGTATAGAGGGCTTCCCTCCAAACAATGCCTGGCTCTTGATTCTCTCAATTCTATTTTCTTATGAAAGCCACCTCCTCTGAGAGTTCTTCACTGGCAACCCCTAGGTACAAGCACACACACACATCTCACACACCTTTACTACTCACCACCTCATAAGGTGGTGATAATTGTTTTTGTCAATTCTTTCATGGGACAGATAAAGAAATGGGACAGAAATTCAAGAAGCCAGAAATTCTTAGGCAAAGGAGACATGAATTGTTCCTATTGGTTAATGAGCACAGCCCGGAGAAAGCTAGCCTGTGATTTTATTTTCCCTGCCCCAAAGCATCACCCACAGCAATGCTGAAACCTTAGCAGCCAAAAGCCAGAAACATGACATATTTTCTACTGCCAGTGACTCATCAATCCATAAAGTGGTGTGATTGTCCTAATTTAAGGGAACTACAATGTTGATTTTTCTCTAATTTTATGGGTGACATGTTCAATCTGAGTTTTACCAATGTGATATAAGATGTATGTCTTTTCTGTCAAACTTAAAAGATTGTGATATATAACCCACTACCTCCATTTTAGATTCCCCTCCCCATATGAACTCACCTATGTATGCTCACCTGTTTCCACCCACCTCTTTCCAAGGACCCCTTCCAGTACCCACCCATCCTCTTCCTGTGAACTCTGAATCACTATGACCCTGGACCCTCTACCCTTACCACATGTGTAGCAACCCCCACCCCCATTCTCTCCCAGTCGCCGCCTACTTCCTCTTGCACCTACCTCCACCTAATCACAGCCAGTTGCTCAGAGAGTGCCCTGAGCTCCTCCAATTAGGGTGAAGGGCAGTATTGCCTCAGGTTGGAATTAAAAACCCCTCACTTCTTTGCTAGGCGTGCATTTTTCTTTCGCCCTCCGGGGGAAGTAAAATTTCTGCCTTGCTCCCCTATACTCGGCCATGTGTTTGATTTCATTTATAACAGTGAGAACAACTCTACTGCAAATAAAGCAAAGAAAATATTCTTCCCCATAGTTAAACATATTTTTTGATATTCTGGTTTATTCCATATTAAGAAGCAATGCAATTTGACAGGAAAATTTTGTTCACTGTGAACAGATCACATTTAACCAGGGATATTGTGATGAAAAGCTATATCTTCCCAATTCCATTTCTAATCTCTAAAACCTTTTTGTTCCTGACGCAGTGTGCTATAAAGACAGACATTAAGTGATTTTTAGGTCTGGTATCAGTAAGCCTACATTAATATTACAAATAATTTTGATAAAAGGAAAAGGCCATGGCTCATTTTCCTCATTAGGTTATGTCAGTTATGCTATTACTAAACATCTATTGTATTCCCTTCCAAATAAAAGCGGGCTTTATATGATTTTTTAAGCACTGAAAGAAAAGTGTGGATTAGAAGCCTTTTTATTAGTTTCCTTTTGTAAAATGTCCTTTGGTTAATTAGAATTTGTATCCATTGATAAATATTTCATAGAAATTTATTAAATAAGCATTAAACCTTGTCACAGAGGTGAATGGTGATTGTCTAATTTAAGCCTGAGTTTTTGACTCTCACAGTGTCTTTGTCTGGTGACAGTTTTGTATCTGTTTAATGAGAGTGAGCGTAGCTTATTGTACTGTCCCTTTGTTGCACTGTCACAACAACACATCACTTGGAACTATATTCTCTTTTATTTTACCCTTTACCACTGTGCTCTCTATACTGTTTACAAGGACTTCACCGTTAATTTACACTGTGATCTTTTGTGCTTTCAAGGAAGCCACCATAAACTAAAACAATCTAAAAATTAATTTTTAGTTATTATGTGTTTTTTGGTCAGTGATTTGGCTTCAATGTAAGATATTTAGATGAGATTCACAAGGACTAGGGTAGCTACCAGCAGCTCAAAAAAAAAGAAAAAAAAAGGAAAAGGAAAAGAGCGCCATATCACAATGTGCCAAGATACTTTATTACACAGAAATAAACCCTCATGAGTTTAATGTCCCACAAATTCACTCCTGTACTTTAGTACATATTACTCTTCCAAAATTTTAACTGAATTAGCAGCATTTTTTCTCCATTCAGAACATATCACTCAGCACAAGATACGGTAGGAGATGAGTGAGTCTGGATTATTTTTTGACTGGGCTTACAGAGACTTTCATAGGACTTTATCTGTTTTCTAATGCCTAGACACAGATTCTGAATGCTTGACATTTTGTAATTTTATATAAAGTTTTATATATGATCACCTTTTAGTAGTAACTTACTTGCTCCTGAAATATCACAGATCAAAAATTTAAAGGCCATTAAAGTACAGCTTCATATATTACCTTTTATTTGTACACCATCACGCTCTTTTCTCCTTCAGCTAAAAGTGTACTGTGCACACATACACATAGCTGCGCATGCCTGCTCACACTCATAATCTTTGTCTTTAGAAAGAGGAGCACATGGTACATGGACTAGCCATGCCACAGCTCTTTATAGAGCAAGTATTTGACAAGCTCACTTGACCTCACTTGAAGAAATAAGATGTGGAGAAGAAAATGTCTATTTAAAATGAAGAAAATTTTATTGAATATTCCTTCCTGGTTTTATCAATAGGTTCAATAAAACAATTATTTGTAACATTCCTTATTAGATATTTTGATATTTTTTTATTTTATGAAAAATAAACTATCAAATTATAATAGTGGCTATCTCTCATTATAGTGCATCAATATCATAATTATGTATTGTTTCAAGAGAGAAAAAGAATCAATTTTATTTAGTTAGTTTTTCATTGATTTTCGTTGCTCTAACATTTCGTTTTATATGAGGTGTTGGAGTTTAACCCTGTGTCCTTGTATATGCCAGGTACACACCGTAAGTGTCAAGCCAAAACTCTAGCCCCTATAATTACATATCATGATGTACTCTTTTTACTCTTGTTGAATGTTTTCATTCTAATTTAGGGTGCACAATGCTATGAAAATAAAAGCAAAAATGTCCTGTAGAATACATGACTAACTGGGTAGGATCCTGACATTTTTATGTCCATTTCAAGAGTTGAGAAACCCTACATGTTATATATTATTTTTAAAGTTAATTGTTTAATTTTGTTGAGAATATCACAAATTATACAGTATGATCTGAATATTGGTAAAAGTTCATAAAATGTAGGACTATGTTTATCCATTTGAATCAAAATATATTCAGGACTTTTTCTCTTCATAGCATCAGTAGAATTTTTAAGTTACCTAAACTACATTTAGAAAGTGATAACAGATTATTACAAGAGAGTATTTTGTTGTGACTGCTTATAAAAGAACTAAAATACATTGTAACAGGAAAACTGTTCTAGATAGTGATGTTCACTAACATGGGGGTGACAGTAGGTGCTTGGTCTTGATAAATTTGTACCAGCATTACCAGCATTTTCCTGCTCTTTGTATGAAATTAGTGTCATAGAGTTGAGATACTGTTTCATTAAATCATCAGTGAAATATGAGTTCATGAAAGTGTTTCTAAGTTTTCCAAACTTCATGTCACTGATTTTAGGGTTTAATTTTTCAATAGCTTTATTAAGGAATAATAATCCTGCATATTCCATGTGTACAATTTAATGAATGTAAACACATGCAAACACTTTTGATACCCTCATTACAATCAAGGAAATAGACATATCCAACACATTTTAATAGTACCATAAAGACTTATCATTCTTTAAAGAGTCCTAGTTAGCATTAGGGAAATAAAATCAAATTTTCAATATTCCTCTGATGTATCAGTTCCATCCAAATGTGATTTACCAAGAGATATCCTTTTGTATCAAATTATTATGAATTTTAAAATAATAAATGAAAATAAAGTGTGCTAGAATTTGATTGCAAACCAAGATTTTTATATGTGATCTGATACTTTTATACCTACTGGTGCTCATGTTGGTTGTGGAACAAGAACCACTTTACTGTTTGGGGGATATCTGGTAGTATCTGAGGATAATTTTTAATTGTCCCAATGGGGGAATGGCACCAGATTCTGTAAGCAGAGGCAAGAAATGTTGCTGAATGTCCTCCAATTTATAGGACAGCCCCCACAGCAAAGTAAAATCTGGCCCCAAATGTCAGTATTGTCAAGGTACAGAAACTCTACTTTAGTCTAATCAGTGCACTGAAAAGTAAAGAGTGATCAAAGTCTGTTGTTTGCCTTACAAAATTTAGAGGAAAAAAAGAAGTAAAACTCTGTCCAACCATTTTACATTTTTGACATCTGTGTTGCATGTGATTGGAGATTCTCTCTTCTAAGTATCTATTGTATGCTTCAATGACTGTTGGGATAAGAGCCACTTGTTTCTACAGTAATTGTCACAGGATAACTGCCAGATGGTGATACTGAGAAGGACAGTATTAAAAAAGAAAGAAAGAAAAGAGAAACAAACTCTCCTACAAGTGTTTTCTTCCTCATTCCACTGTGTCATTCATTATAGGATAAATAAATGCATATAATGGTTGAAAGATGTTCTATCTTACTTTGAGTAGAAGAAATGACTCCTTCATGCACATGGCATCCAGATATTGAGCTGACATCAAATGATTCTTTTGATATGCCAGTTCAGTATTTGTCCCTGCTAGCCCTATAAAAAGATTAAATGAGAAAAAGTCTTCTTTTGCCACTGAAAGAAAATTTGGATGGGCTCCATGATTCTTCTACATATCCTTGGAAAGTTTTCTGATAACTTTAAATCACATACACAACCTGAAGTAAGCAATTGGAATGCCCAGAATTTATAATAGTCATAACTAGGAATTTGATTTTAAGTCTGTTTGATCTAAGTTTAATGTAAGACTGGCTTCAGGCAGCTTGTCTGTTTTATGATAACAGGCCTGACCAGTTATAATTGCTCTGATTTCTTCCAAAGTCTCCCAAGCTAGAATACAGGGAAGAAGTGGTGAAGGGGTAGACTTTTAAACAAAGATTTTCCTTTGCTGATATTGCTCTAAAATTATTTTATTCTCTTGATGTGACAGTTTGGTACCACTGACCCTTATGAATTGCTAGTCTGGTTTAAATGGTGCCACTGGGGCTCCTCTGCTTGGACTCTGCTAAGATGTAGACTAAGGGCAGCTTTCCTGGTGAGTGCCACTCCACATTGCCCTCTGATATTCAGGTGTCCCCTCCAGGGTGAAGCACTTTGCTCTAGTCTCATTGTATACATAGATAATACCCTTGAGCAGGTGACCCATGACCCTGGACTGACTTTCCCTTAGGACCAAATTTCATCAATACACCACTCATCTTCTTGAGTTCCTGTGTGGTAATCAAAACAGGAGATTGCCTCATCCCCCAAACACATAAAAGTCAAAACAGGCTCCTGAAGGAAGATCCTTTTGAGTTACCTCTCTAGTTAGCCCCTCCAAAATTGTCCATATTTTCAGGAAATGTTGAGGCTCAGAACAGTAGCAATTCTCTCCAAAGGAGCCTCTCTCAATCTCCATGCTTTAAGAATTATTAATGTGGCCAGCTACTTTGAAAATTGCACCTTTGCAATCTCATAATTCACTTGGCTCACTGGCTTTTATGTCACTTGGAGCCTGATTCAGATTTCCAAGAAGGGCATGCCTCTAATCCCAGAGACTTGGGAGGCTAGGGAAGGACATTGTGAGTTTGAGAACAGTCTCAGCAAGTTAGCAAGACCTTGTTTTGAAATAAAAAATAAAAAGGGCTAGGAATGGAGGTCTGTGGTAGAGCACCCCTGGGTTCCATTCCCAGTACCAAAAAACAAATAAACAAAAAAGTCTGATAAACAAAAAATCCAAATTGGCATTTGCTCATGATATGAAAGTTTACATTTTGAAAAAATTATAGAATTAAATCACACTAAAGCCATTATCCACATGCATTTTTTCTGGTAATTATAATTTAAGAACAATGTATAAGTATCTCAGAGCCTATTAGAAACTTATTCACATCTTTGGGTATGTTTTTTGCCCATTAATGACAGTGTGTTGATCCAGAGAAAATGGAGGTAAACAAAAATGTGTCTTTAACATTATAGTAGAGATGAAACAATGTGGAGTTTAGTTTGTAATTTTGAATGATTACTTTCATACATGAAATGATTTTCATTTTTACATGTATTTAATAGTGCAATTTCCAGTTTCGATGTGGAATATTAAGTAACTGGTATTAAGACAAATCCAAGAGAGAGATTTAAGCTATAATATTTTGGTAAGACAGAGCTTTCTAGCAATATTACTTAGGCAATATACAGCTTGTGCTATTCATATTTATCCTGCTGATCTGGAAGATCAATTGATACTTCACTACAGTGTTTGCCCTCGCTGGAATGAGACATTGTGTTTGCAGGACCTATGATCTTATTTACATAGAGAAATAATTCATAAAGTTAGAAAAGGGCACCATGTAAAAACCCACCTCAGATTCTGTAGAAATAATGTGAGGATTGCCCAGAGTAGTAAGAAAAGAGATCAGCAACAACCAAACCCAAAACAACAACAACAATACATATTTTCCCTGATTCATATTTTCAAGAGAAATATGAAATGGAACAAAATGTTTAAGAAATTTTTAGAGTTTGAGGGACAGATTTTTTTTATGATTTTTTTTTTTGTTTATTTCTGTGGTGCTGGGGATCAAACCCAGGGCCTCACGGATGCCAGATGAGCACTCTATTTCTGAGCTAAATCTCCAGTACTATTTGTATGACATCTTTTCCAACAAACATTTTAGCTTTGCATTTACACATAATTAATATCTATCTTTTACTTGCATTTATCTGAATTCTGGCATCTACTTTGAATTAAGTGCTCTGAATCAAAGTTTGCACATGTGCTTTGTGTTCTTGTATTTTCACTTTCTCTTTTCCTTCATTTTCTGCAACATCCATGCATGATTATTATTATGATAAAAAGTTTTCTTTCCCTGTGTGTTCTCTAACTTTTTTGTTCACCTTGTCTTCTCGCATCTCAGCCTCCTTATGAAATCGTTTTCCTTCTTTGTGAAGTACATCTTCATTGGTTCCTTCAGTAAAATTGTATTTGCTGTGTTGATACATCAGATTTTGTTTATGTGAAAGTGGATATTTCATCTTTATTCTTGAATTATTGCTATGATGGATAAAAAACCCTACTTGATATTCATTTTAGGATTCAGGGGCTTAATTTGGAGATGTTTTCTAGTAGATGAGATTTGTCTTTTTGCTTGACGATCAGAGAGTCTTATTGACTTGATAGCACTTTGGCTTCCTTTAATGTACCTGGTTATTTTTGAAAATACTGTAGGAAAGAAGCATCCAGATAGGTTTCAGTGTATGAGCTAAAAGTGGTAGTTTGGTTGTTTATAAGATATAAGATGGTGCCAGGTCTTTTATAAAAATATAAGATTATTTGTTTTAAAATGCCACAAATAAAAGTATTTCATACATTTTATGAAATTATGGCTAAATAGTGTCCCATTGTGGATATGTCCTACTTATTTATTCATCCATTGATTTTTTAAAATATTGTAATTAAGGAATTGAACTATTATACAATCATAAATGTGTTTAAAGTAACAATATGATATGCATATACACTTAAACCAGAATTATTCCCTGAATCCCTCCCTATTCTCCCTCTCCCACCTACCCTATACCCCCTCCCCAACACTACATACCTGTGATTGCCCTAGATTATATGTTACTATGCCTTTGCTGGGTGTAATACATGAGATTAACTGTCTTTCACAACGACCCAGGTTTAGCTCTAGCCTCCACAAACGTGTGAAAACGTTCGACCCTTGACTCTCTGGGTTTGGCTAACTTCACTCAGCATGATTTCTTCCATCGCCATCCATTTACCTTCAAAGGTTGATCGTATGCCTTGAATGATGTGAATAGGCTGCAATAAACATGGGAATGAAGATAATCGCTTTGACATAGTGACTTCTTTTCCTTTTGCATATACACTCAGTAGCAGAATTGCTGGCTAATATGGTAGTATTTCTAATTTTTTGAGGAACTCTGTACTAGTTTCCAAATGATTATGTTAACTTACTTTCCTACTAATAGTGGGTGAGGTGAGTTAACCTCTGCATCCTCACCATTATTATTTTTTCTTCTTTTTGAAAATAGCCTTTCTAACTTGGGTGAGATGATATCTCATTTTGGTTTTAATTTGCATTTTCCTGATAATTAGTGATATCCTCAACTGCATTTTGATAATATTTTAAATGACAATAATCATTAAGAATAGAAGTTAATGTTCTGTGTGAATTGGGTGGAAAACAAAAAATCATGCTTTTAGGGTTTCTTCATATTTTACCTGACTGAAATTTTGATGTAAAGACACTCTCTGTTTGGTTTTCAGCGGTTTCAACAGCACCTATGAAAGTGGCCAACATATAGTGAACACTCAGTATTTCACTACTGTATCAGTAAATGAGAAAATGTATGAATAGTATAAAATCTGGGCATTGTACAATCATCATCACTCAGTTTTACTTCCCTCTTGATCTTTGATCTTTTCTATCCCAACTTTTATAATATACCTTATCTAGCATCTTTGTTACAATTAACTGCTGGTTATATTTTAAAATAAAAGTCATTCTTTCAGAATGTCAGTGCCAGTCATGAAAGAATTAATCTTATAAGATGCACACTTACATAGGAGTCTCAATTTTAAGCCATCAAATGAAGGAGCACTAAAACCTGTCCTGTTCCAAAGGCTGAATGCCAGAATTTTACTTCTTACATTTTAACATTCTCACAATTTCCTGCCCATCTCCATAAAGGGAAAAAATGTTAAGAGGGCAGTTAAAGAGAGAGAGAGAGAGAGAGAGAGAGAGAGTGTGACAGGCAGACCGACATAATTTTTATTGAGTTTTTCACATGGCTTTCATTGCTTTGACACTTAGTTGTGTAAATGGATATTGGGGTTTGAACCTGTGTATTTGCTCATTCCAGGCAAGTGCCATAACCACCGAGCCACCACTCTAGCCCCTGTCCTCCTCTCTTTAAAAATAAATTACTTTTTCTCAAGAACACTTTTATCAGTTATGAAAATAAAAAGACATAAAACTTAACAAAACAAAAAAGCATGATTTGAGCCATTATTCACTTATTGTTTGAGGAGAAGTTTAAGCTTAGTTTACCTTTGCTAGGTTCTGCTGCCAGCCTGGTAATATGACAGCAAAGTTTTCTCCAAATGATATCCATGAGCTTCTCTCCCTCCTCTTTTATTTTCTTGTGTTTGAGCTTATAATTAGCAACTGCCAAGGGTCTAAATATTTTACTGAGTCGGCAAACTTACCTCATGATCAGCCATTTGAAGTTAGTTAGCATAGTGAGTGACTCTTCGATACCAATAAAGTTTTACTAAGACATGTTATTATGTTGAAGAAATATACAAATGTGACATTTGATAGGCATGTGTATATAAGCAGAGAAATAAGGTTATTCTTGTGCTTTATAATGAAGAAAAATTCTTGAATACAGGTATAAATAAATACCCAGAAATACACATGGTGCCTGGACATGTTATAGACAGGACATATGGTTGTCAGGGAGTCTGATTCCATTATGCCCTGTTCTATTCATCAAGATATATAGGGCATGCCTTTTGGGGATATTGTATTTTTCTTGTGGAGAAAATATAGCATACTGATAATTCTTGTATTTTTATGAAGAAAACAACAACAATATCAATTGGAATAATGGACTGTCATCACTGGGGCACAGGAAAGGGATTGAGCAAATGAATGTCTATTTTTCAGAGCCCAAAATATGTGTCTGATTCTGAAGTATTGTTTCTTAAAAACCAGAGGAGTTTGCAATACAAAAGTGATATATAGTTTTCTTTTTTTGATGTATCCTGTTTGGGTTTTTGTATCGGAGTTATTATTGCTTCATAAAAAGTGTTTGGAAGAGTTCCCTCCTTTTCAGTTTCTTGGAATAGCTTAAAAAGGAGAGGTGTTAGCTCTTCCTCAAAAGTGTGGTAGAACTCAGAGGGGAAACCATCAGGTCCTTGGCTTTTCTCCTTTGGTAGACTTTTTAAATTTATATATGGATTTCATGCCTGTCATTGGGCTATTTAGGAATTCATTTTTCACCTGTGTTTATTTAGAAATGTTGTATGTGTCTAGAAATTTATCCATGTCTTCCATATTTTCGGATTTAGAGGAGTATACTTTTTCAAAATATGATCTTGTACTGTGTTGGATTTTCATGAAGTCAGTGTTGATCGCACACTTTTCATTGGTGATTGTATTGATTTGCATTTCTCTCCTTTTAGTGAGATTGGCTAGAGGTCTATCAATTTTTTTTTTTATTTTTTGAAAGTACCAGGTCTTTGTTTCATCAGTTCTTTTTATTGTTTTTTTTTTGGGGGGGGTTCTCAATTTCATTGATTTCAGCTCTGATCTTCATTATTTCCAGTCTTCTGCTGGCTTTGGGGTTAGATTGTTCTTCCTATTGTAGGAAACATCAAAAAAAGAAAACTACAGACCAAAATCCTCAATAAAGTTCTAGCAAACCATTCAAAAACATATCAAGAAGACAATTCATTATGATCAAGTGGGCTTCATTCCAGGTATGTAGGGTTAGTTCAGCATACACAATTCAATTAATGTAATTTATCATTTAAACAGAATTAAGGACAAAAATCATACGATCATCTCAATTGATGCAGAAAAGGCCTTTCATAAAATTCAGCACATTTTTATGCTCAAAACTCTAGAGAAGATAGAGATCAAAGGAATTTATCTAAACTATGTAAAGGCTACATATGCCAAACCCTCGGCTAGTATAATACTAAGTAGAGATTAGTTGAAAACATTTCCACTAAACTCAAGAACAAGACAAAGCTGTCTGCTCTCACCACTTTTATTCAATATAGTTCTTGAGACCCTAGCTGGACCAATCAGGCAAGAGAAGGAAGTCAAAGGGATAATAATAGGAAGAGAGGAAGTCAAACTATCCCTTTTTGCCGACTATATGCTCTTTTATCTGGAAGATCCAAAAAACTCCACCAGAAAACTGCTTGAGCTTATAAACAGATTTATCAATGTGGCAGGCTACAACATCAATATCCATAAATCAGTAGCTCTCATATACACTAACAATAATAAGGCAGAAGAGAATCAGGAAACTTGTCCCATTCACAATTTCCTCTAAAAGAATAAAATACTTAGGAATTAATCTAAAAAGGGAAGTCAAAGACCTCTACAATGAAAATTATCAGACACTGAAGAATAAAATCCAAAATGACCTGAGAAGATGGAAAGACGTTCCATGCTCTTTGTTAGGCAGAATTAATATAAAAAAAATGACATTTCTGCCAAAAGCTCTTTATAGATTCAATGAAATCCTCATTAAGACACCAAAGTGATTCTTTATGGGTATAGAAAAATAATTTTTAAATTCCTTTGAAACACTAAGAAACCCAGAATAGCCAAAACATTACTAAGCAAGAAAAACAAAACAGGTGGTTTTGCTATACCAGATCTAAAATTATACTATAGAGCTGTAATAATAAAAACAGCATGATACTGGTATCAAAAGAGGGATGAAGACTAATGAAATAGAAGACCCTAAAACAAACCCACAAATCATTAAACATCTGGTCTTTAACAAACGGAGTCAAAATATAACATGGAGAAGAGACAGCCTGTTCAACAAATGGTGCTGGACAAACTGGACATCCACTTGCAGAAAGTTGAAATTAGACCCTTATCTTTCACCTTGCATGAGAATCAAACCAAAATGGATCAAAGAACTAGGAATTAAACCAGCTACCATGCAACTGCTGGAAGAAAAGTTAGGACCAACACTCCAGCATTTGGAAGTAGGCAAAGACTTTCTCAACACAACTCCTAAAGTGAAAGAAAGTTAAAACTCAGTGAGTTGGATGTCATAAAGCTATAATGCTTTTGCACAGCTAAGGAAATGATCAAAATGGTCAGAGGACTCCCTTCAGAATGGGAGAGAATCATGGCTTGTGATTCTTCCTACAGGGGACTAATATTCAGAATTTACAAAATCCTCAAAAATCTCAACATCAAAAACATAAACAACCCAATCAATAAATGGGCCAAAGAGCTAAATAGAAACTTCTCAACAGAGGAAACTGAGCAAGCAAATGAATACATGAGAAAGTGCTCTAAATCACTAGTAATCAGAGAAATACAAATGAAAAGTACATTAAGATTTCACTTCACACCAGTCAGATTGGCAAAAATGAAGAATATAAACAATAATAGATGCTGGGGGTTTGTGGAGGCATAGGAACACTAGCACACTGTTGGTGGAACTGCAGACTGCTACATTCCCTCTGGAAAGTAGTGTGGAGAATCCTCAAAAAATTAGGGTTGAACCTACCATGTGACCCAAGAACTCTCTCCTGGGTATTTTTCCAGGGGAGTTAGAATCAGCACATTACAGAAACTCAGCAAAATCTATGTTCATAGCAGCTCAATTTGCAATAACTAAATTATGGAACCAACCTAGATGCCCCACACTGGATGAATGTATCCACACATACATACATACACACACACACACACATACACCATGGAGTTCTACTCAGGGATTAGAAACAATGATAATGCAGCCTTTGAATGTTGGTAATTTGAAGAATAGTGATGGAAGAAATCATGCTGAAGGAATTAGCCTAACCCAGAGAGTCAAGGGTCAAATGTCTTCACTCATCTGTGGAGGCTGGAGCTAAACCCAGGCCTGTGTGAAAGGCAGTTAGTCTCATGTGTTAGACTCAACACAGGCATAGCAGCGCATAATCTAGGGCAATCATGGGTATGTAGTTTGGGGGTTTAGAGTAGGTGGGAGAGGATAGAGGAAGGGAGAATAGGGAGGGATCTAAAATCTGATTTAAGAATATATACATATCATATTGTTATTCTGGATGCATTTTTGATTTTACAATAACTAAATTTCTTCATAAAAATAAAGCCAAAAGAAGTAACAAAAGTGAGGTATAGAGAGAGTATCATCATCACAAGCATTATAATTTTAACATATTTTATATTCCTCCTATAGGCTATAGGTTATACTATGTGCTTTAAAATATTACATTGTCTTAATCTTCGCATATGGCAGTTTGGTATTAATTGCAATATTTCCTTTACATATAATAAAATGAAATTTAAATACAAGTTCTAAAATGTTGGTTTAATCCCTTCACAAACCTGTGGGTTTGGTATTAATATCATATATTTTCTTTACATATGAGGAAAATTACATTGGAACAGATAAAATAAGTTGGTTCTATATACTTTGCAGGCATATAAAAGGAAACAATTATTTTACATAAACGGAAAAGAGTTCTTCAAATATATATAAGTTTATGTGTAAAGAAATGGAAAGGTTTATCAAAACTTAAGATGAATTAAATATTTATTTGTTGTGCATTAATTTTGTGAATGTATATTAGCTACATATTTTGAATATAATTTCCTCAGTCTATTGAGATATGCCAAGACATCAGTAACTAAAATAAAAGCAATCAAGCTTCTAAGACCTTTTTTGGTCTTTCACCAATGTCACGCTTACTTATTAAAGGTTTAGAGAAAGATACCCTGCCGTGGTTTATTACTAAATAGCAAAGATGCAAATTGCTTCTCCAAAACTGACATGTGATGGCATTATTAAAGGAGCCAGCGAGGCCATTTAAACTATACTGTATGTGCATTTACAGTAGCGGGCACACAGAACATCAAGCCTTCAAATTTTAAGATGAATGAGGTATTGCTTGCCCTACTTTTGCTCAAGGTTCTTTACATGTGTCCATTCTACCAGGAACATTAGCATCATTTGTAATTTTTTGTTATAAAACCAACTCCTTAGTTTAGATTAATTTTTCCATTAAAGTACAAATCACCTTAATTTTACATTATTGATGTAATTAGTGTCTAAGGACATTTATACTTGCAATGTGAAATGAACATTACCCTGGTTTTACACTGATTTTTTAAAGAGGAAAAAAAAAGTAAGATTTGGAAAAGGTCCAAACTTGTAGTATAAATATAAATCATGCAGACAAGATTTTATTTTAAATGGATTTCTTCTTTTTTACAAATAGTAACATTCAATTTCATTCTTCAGTGAAAAGTACAAATCCTTTCTATTGAACTACATTTTTTTCTGACTTATTTCTGTGGTGTAGTTGAGGTCAATTTATTAAAAAATAAAATTGAACAAAATATGGTACTTAATAAATATTTTACTTCTAAATGTCATATGATTGTACTATTCTCAGCCATCACATATTTTTGTCTAGAATGCTCTTGCTGTTGTCCATCACAACCACTGAGGTGTCTGTATCCAGCTAAAGGGGTGTTATTCGAAAATTACTTTCAAAGTATTATTAACTCTATGCCGAATACTTGCTGAATACCTTGAGTGGTTGCAGTCCTTCATTTCATTTTACTTCTAGAATTATTTTCCTTTTACCTTCAAAACTGAAAAGAACTGAATTCCATTTGCAGTGATCATCACTTATCTTCAAATATTTGCAGGTTAAATAAAACAAAATTCTACAGGTAAGCATTATTGAACTCATTTTATAAAGAAGTTTATAAACTTATCCCATTGTATAGCCAAATCTATATTAAATGAAATAGAATGTCTACTCCATTTATGTCCAAGGGAAGTGTGAATCCAGCATGTGCTTTTCTTCATATAGACCCAACTCATCACTTAAGTCTTTCAAATCAACTATATTGGCAGCATAGTAAAAATAACTTCTTGAAGAATGTTTTAGTTGTTATTATATTAAATATTATATTGACCAATATGCTATTCTATTTATTTTTAAGTTTTAAACTGATACATAAATATGTATATTTATGGGGTACGATGTCATGTATCTATCCAGACATGTGCAAACTCTGCAGTGTTCAAATCAGGGTAAACATCTATCGTCTCAAAGAATGATCACTTCTTTTGGGTGAAGGAATTCAAAATGTGAGTTTATTCTCCAGTTTATTTTCTCCTATTTTATTCAGCTTTGGTGATTGTTTAGGTTTCTGCTTTAGCGTTTGCGAATTAGAATATATTGAGGATTCCATATGTTTCAAACACATTATATATAATGCCCACATATTATTCTGATACTATCTATTAATCCTGAAACTTATCAAACTGTATAAATTTTTCCACTATTTCTGGGAACCTTAAGCATAATACTTTAATCCATCAGATTCTATTAACTACCGATAATTAAATATTATTTTAGTACTTGCTATAATACAGTGATTTAGGCTTACCAATTTAAATCATTCAAACCTTACTAACATAGTAGTAAAAGTCTATTTGTTTTACAACTATGCAAACTTCTTGAGGAAAAAAAATAATGCACTTGGTGTACCCAAAGGAGATTCTGACTTTTTTTTGAGTAGTTTAAAATCGATATATACTAAACAATACAGAATATTACATTTTTTTTTAAGCAGAGAGGGACAGAGAGAGAGAGAGAGAGAATCAGTTTTATTTAGCTTTTCAAGTGGCTTTCATTATTCTGATACTTCATTCTGTACATGGTGCTGGGGTTTGAACTCATGTCCTTTAGCTTACCAACCAAGCACGTTAAATGCCGAGCCACTGCTTCAGCCCCAGGATAATCATTTTTAAACAGCACTTATTTATTTTATTTTAAATTGATGTTGACATGTATCATTTCATACTAGACAATAAAACAAGTTTGCCAGTTTGGATAGTCTGTTGTGACTTTTTTTCCAAGTTAAAAAGTTCTATATCCATTGATTGCTAATATTTTGATAATGTTTCCCCCTCAACTGTATTTCTATATTCGTCCAATAAAAAAAAGTTCTAATGATATTGGTACTGTACATTCACAAAAGAAATATTTTTACATGAATGATTCAATGTATATGTGCATTCATGTGTGTGTGTGTGTTTGCTTCTGAACACTGCAAAGATTTTTAAGAATGTTTCTTATTGGGTTTGAAACAAAGGATGATGACTCAGGACAAAGGCGATGGACATTGTGAGCTAGTGCTAAGGGTTTTGCCTCTCTGAGATACCACTTTCTCACTTTTAATATAATTTTAATGTCTACGTAAGGGAGTTGTGTTAAATTTAATATATATGGAGTACTTCTCGGAATCTGTGTCACACAGCAGATGCTCAATAGTAAGTTTCACTAAGATTTTTAATAAGGAATTTGTTGATAGATATGCAGACTTTGTAGCCAAATTATTCTACTCTTCTTTGTTATGGATTCTTTTCCAGTCAACTAACTTCTCTGAAGCACAGGTTCCTATACTATGAAATGAAGAAAAATTTTCCTTAGTTATTAGGTCAATATATGTTATAAACTGCCTACTAAAATGAAAATAAAATGTTACTGTCATTTTTCTTGTCTCACAGAGGATTCATTCTTCAGATAGTGGAGGCTAGTTAAGTAATCAAGCCTACTTTTTATGGAAGAATATTTGAAGGGAATCTTGAAGTCAAATAAGCAACAGCTAAAAAATGATATAAATTATAAGAACTATGGGACTTATTTATGGTAGGTTTTAGTGAGCTTTTTTGCTGCTATGACTAAAAGACCCAACAAGAACAATTTTAGGAGGAAAAGTTTATTTTGCAGCTCATGGTTTCAAAAGTGTCTGTCCATGAAAGACCAGTTCCATTCCTCAGGGCTTGAGGTAAGGCTGGACATCATGGTGGAAGAATGTGGTGGAGGAAAGCAGCTCAAAGCGTCTTATCTGGAAGCAGAGAGAGAGAGAAACTTCCCTACAGATATAAAAGGCACGTGGTCAATGACCCACCTCCTCCAGCCACACCCTACCTACCTTCAGTTACCACTCAGTTAATACCGATCAGAGGATTAATTCACTGATTGGGTTAATTGGGTTAAGGCTCTCATAACCCAATGATTTCTCCTCTAAGTGTTCTTGAATTATTTTATAAATGAGCTTTTGGGGGACATCTAGTATCCAAACTATAACATGGTAGGAAGTCATAATACATTTTACAACTGAAAGATCTGCACAACTAAGGCCATATGTGAAGCAAAAAGTTTCTAATTTCTCTGTACCTTCACCAATGATAATCACATATATTTTTTTTTCTTAAAACGATAGCCGTTCTAATGGGTGTGAAGTGGCATCTCACTGTGATTTTGACTTGCTTTTGTTTGCTGATTAGTGATGTTGAGTCCTTTGTCATGTCATTGACCATTTGTCAATGGTGAAATGTCTATTAAAATCCTTTGCTCATTTTTTAATTGGGTAATTTTTTTTTGTTTTTAGTCTTGAATTGTTGCAGTTTATATATTCTGGATATAAATCAATTTTCAGATATATTCTTAGAAAATATTTTCTCTAATTCTGAGGATTGCTTTTTCATTTTCGTAGTATCCTTTGCTGCACAAAATTTTAAAATTTTGTATCCCAGTTTTTCAATTTTTTCTTTTCTTGCCTGTACTTTGTTACCATAGTGAAGAAATAACTATCAAAAATAGTGCCATGAAGCTTTGCCTTTCTGCTTTCTCTTAAGACTGATAGCTTTGCTTTTTATATTTAGTTCGTTGATTTGTTTTTAGTTAATTTTTATATAGTGTAAGAGTTCACATTCATCTTTTGCATGTGAATATCCACTGTTCACAGTACCATTTGTGGAACAAACTAGCCTTTCCCTATTGAATGACCTTGATATTCCTGTTGAATGCCATGTGAGAGTGTTTGCAAGAATTTATCTGGGGTCTTGTGTTCTATTCCATTGGTTTATATGTAAGTACCACATTGTTTTGATGACTGTAACTTTTAGTGAGATTTAAAATCAGGAAGAGTGAGTCTTCAGACTTCTTCGTCTTCACCAAATTTGTACTGGCTCTTTGGAGTCCCTTGAAATTCTGTATGGATCCTCTAAAAACTTTTATCCTACAGCTGCAACCCAATAAGCTTCCCACAAACTATTTTCCTTATTAAATTATTTTAACTTTGGAAAACAATTGGAAACCAATGCTGGATTAAACAAATAGGAAATATAATAAATGCAAAAATGAAATTGTTAGACACTGAAAATATATAAATTGTCAGAAATTAAACTAAATATGTCTTATAGAGTGTCTTTTTGTTTTTTTAGTAGAGATAGAACCTACAAGCACTTTACCGCTGAGCTACATACCCAGATCTTTTATTGACTAATTCATTGAGACAGGGTCTTGCTAAATTACTGAGGCTGGCCTGGAACATTTAATTCTCCAGTCCCAGTCTCCTGAGCCACTGGGATTAGAGGCATGTGATATTATACCCAACTTAGGTAGTATCATAATGAGAAATAATTATGATTTGTAAAAATAAAGCTAAAGTAGATTAAAACACTAGTCTAATTTTGCAGTTAATGTTTTCCAACATGGAGATGGAGACTTCAAAGTTATTTTATCCAGTATAAAATTGGAAGAGAATGTACATGATACTTGGAAATCAAAAGCAGGGGAAAAAATAGAGAAAAGAAGATAGATGGATATCATGAAATCAGTAACAGGAACAAAGAAGAAGACCTATGAGAACAATGTACTAATTGTAATTTTAAATAAATGAAAGAATCAGAAAACATTTTCAAAAATTAGCTATATTGTTACTACATAAAACTCCAAATAACACACATACAAAGAAATCTAATTTTCCATTTAATCAAAAATATATATTTTTGTAAATTTCATGATATTGGATAATAAATCATTCTAATATTTTATTCACCTTTTGATTTAATAGTTATTAGTAATGGATTATTAATAATATCAGTTGCTGGCAAATATCTTTAGGATGTAAAGCACTATACATTGTCTTTCTCTTCCCCCTGCTATTATTCATTTTAAAAATTAATAAATAAAAAAGTCCTATAGCTGTCACTTTATTATCTCTACTGTGTGTAACTTCTGAATCCACCATCATGATTAGAAGAGGCAAAGTGAATTAGTCAAAGGAATCACAAGCCTTGAAATGTGAAGATCAAGGTTGTACGAAAAAAGCATCCAAGGACAGTAACTGCCACTGTTCTTTGAGCATCAACTGTACCACAGTCAAGCAGGACTGATTGTTGATCTACTGCTGTTCTCCACAATGTGTGATTACATGTGAATTCTCCAGTTGGATATGCTCACTCTTCATTCCTTTAAAACCCAATCCATATGTCACCACTAGCATGAAATGTTTCCTATTTTCCCAACTAAATGAAAACCAGACTCTTAACTTTAAATGATTACATTTGCTTTTCTTTCTTTTTGATCATGTTCTTTACAAATTTCATCTTTTTATATCCTTATTTCATAATATTCTAAGGTATTTGGTTGCCTTGGTTTCATCTCTTTACATACCTAAAGCAATTTGGTAGTTTCCTTACAATATCTAGAACTTGATTGACTTTAATTTATTAACTAAAATCATTTATGAATTTCTTTTATAAATTGCTATATTTTGCTTAAATTATTTTAGGAGAAGAGGATAGAAACCATGATCTTGACTGATATGCAAGATAGGTGAATAGAGTCTTTTTAACATTCTTAAATATGGCTGCCTATTGAATGTCGTGTTGACAAAAGACTGAAGGAACTTGAGGGAGTAGAAAGAAAAATCAGAAAATGTAATTGTTCATAAATCTTAGTGGTGTCACACCTGTTTGCACCACAGCAAATGAGGAATTAGAAGTATTTTTTGGGTTCAGAGGTCTATTTAAAATTTTAGATTTTAATGTGCTATGAGCTTTATAACTTCTACGTTCTTTTGCAGTACAATTTTGCAAATATTAATTATTCTGAACTTATTCTTGTAATTTGTATTTTTACATCTGCTATATCCTTTTGATTCATTGCTTTGATCTTATTTTAGGTTCAGCAATCAATTTTGGTTGAGGTCCTGATCATTCCAGTTAATTTAGTGAACTACAAGATATAAAATTATTGTAAGTAAAATCTCCTCACATTTTCACAGTGGTAGGGGTCAGGGAGAGTTCTTACATGAAATATTTAAGAAACATCTGACTATAACCCAACCAGCATGTGGGGAAATTACATTATTTCTCAGACTATTTTAACATCAAAGGTAGCTCTGAAGTGAAGGATAGTCATTAAAAGCCGAATTACTGAAAGTATATCTGGTTAGTGCACTTAAACATATTTCAGTGGACTAAAGTAATTTAAAATCTGAAGTGTGATCCAGAATCACATATGTCAATTACTATGTTGTCTGTGCTGTTAAAAATGCATGCAGCTGGAGGCTTTAATTATACGAGATTTCTCTGACTTACAAATGCGTTGGTTTTTATTTTTTGAAAAAGTCACCTTTTTAGAAATCCAAGGGAAAACATTTGTAAAATGCATAGTGCCATTTCCAATTACGTGTTATTGAAAGACAGAATAACACTAGAGAGTTATAAAAGTGAACTGAAAATATGGTTTTGTGTGAAATTTGATTAGGGTTTGCTGAAACTGATTATCTCGGAAAGAGTAAATTTTTCTGTAAGGCTTTTCTTCCCCACATCCCCATGTCATTACAACAAATACTATCCAATATGTTTGCTTTTGCCTCATTATAATCAACCAAAAGTTATACATTTATATTTTTCAAGTACATTTTGGACCTATCTTTCACACAGAGGTAATATGTCTTCTCATTAAAAAAAGCCAACAAAATAAGAATTAATATGATGTATGTTTGCATGCACATACATATGAATCATGGAAGGATTATTACAACATTTCATGTTTGTCCCAGGGTGTTTTGATGATACAATGATATTTTTCATTATCCTATATAAAGCTACATGAGGTGCTTCTGAATAAGTGACTAACAGATATAGCATTATAGCAACTTCACTAAAACATGTGGTTTGAATGAATCCCCTCTAAATTTAAAGGGCAATATGAAGGTTTCAAGAGGTGAGACTTTCAGTAGGTGAGAATTGTAAGAGTAGAATTCCCCTGAATAGAATTTGGTGCCCTTGTAAAATGGATTAAAGGAAGAAGTCCGCCCTTTTGCCCTTCCAACTTTTGGGGATGTGATATCCTTTCATGAGGATACAGCCATTTTTTCAGGATGGTATCTTGGCAGCGGAGATCTGACCCTGACCAGACAGCAAATCTGATGGTGCTTTGATCTTGGGCTTCCCAACCTCCAGCACCCATGAAAAATAAGTTTCTACTCTTTATAAATTATCCATTCTATAGTATTTTGTCACAGCAGAACAAAATGGACTCATTTTGAGAAACCTACTTAAGAAAAAAATAATTCCAATAAAATATATTGCTTTCGGGTCTTAGGACATAAATGATTTTATAAAATTATTTTGTTCAAGTTTTAAGTCAATATAGGTTGCTGATACAAATAAGATAATTAAAATTTCTGAAATATATATATTGATTAAAAATTATGTTACTTATAAAAGTTCTAGCTCCTCTAATTTCTATTTCCTGGAATTTCCTTTTCCACTCAGAATTCCCTGTAATATGCAGGCTTTAACACTTCCCAAGGAAGCAGACTACAGTGACCCAAGCACACTCATGTGTTAGTATTTCACTGGTCTGATGGCTTGCTTTCTTACAAATGATTTTTTATCTCTCAAAATAAGCCTGCATTGACTTTTATTCAGAATCAAAGAGAGTATTGGAATAAATCTCCTCTTCAAGTAGCAGAAGAAAATCAAATGTACCTCTCATTAAATAAAATGTCAGTGTGAGTTTTGGAACTCTTCTTATTATCCACAATACAAGTCTTAGGGGATCCAGAATGTGGGTATGAAAGAAAAAAATGACCTAATTTTCTAAAGGGTTTTTCAAAGCACGCTTGTTTGGTGGAGTGCCACTGAAAAGGGTCCACCAAGAGGACAGGTTGTTGATATACTTTAAGTAATAAGAAAAGCAACACTCTATACATCTACAAAGTCTGTCTTTGATCAGCATTCTTTTTGCTTGTTTCAGGCCTTTTTTTTTTCCTTGTAAAAATGTAAGAACGTGGACTAGTTTTTAATTGGCTATTTAGCTTATATAACATTAATTGCCCATTTCCCCACTTAATGGTATGTGCTTTGCTATTTCTTCTATTGCACATATATTTCTTGGGTTGCAACAAGATGTATTGAGGTCAGGAATTAAAGGCCCCAAGCTTAGGAAGTCTCTTTTTAGGAAGCATTGTTATAACAGTATTTCCCATTCTCTCTAGGTCACTGCTTCATCCCCAAAATGCAGTTCAGTTTTCATGAATAATTTCTTAGGCATATAAAACTCCTTCTCTTCACAGAAATTTAAAACAGAATTCAAAGAGCAAACAGTTTAGTTATTTTCCCCATTTCTCCCACCTATACTGTAGAAGATGCCAGTATTCAAAACTGAGCTATTAGTCACAGAAGTTTTAGTGCTCCTTCCTTAGTTAGATGAACAGACCAAAGAATGAATTGAGCACAGTTTTGGATGAAAATTTGTCTGGAATAGGAAAAACAAGCCAGGGGACTGTGGTCATCCTAATTACTATAACCCCAAGGCATTTTTATCATATAAATTCTAATCATAGGTATAGTAATGTGACGTACAATGCCCAAGCTTGACGCAACAACTTCAAGAATATTGAAGACAGGAGGGGTGAAATTTTTCTGAATTACATTTTTAAAAAATGGATTATGACATATAATGTATTGGGGATTTATTTTATAAGGAAAAATTCCTCTTTTCTGATGCACAAAAATTAATAGCTAAATGTTATCTTGGAATAATATGTATATTATTCATTCAGCTTATATGACTGAAGTTAAATCAGTTGAGGTATGTCTCAAGAATATTTAGCACATTATTGGTATGGCCACATTTTTCTTTTGTCATATCCTAATATTCTTTCTTCTGTAATAGGTTGTACATTTTGAAAATGGAAATGAGCACAATAAGGATATTATATTAAGAAATCCACCAAATGTTAATAATAAAGAAAAAGCTACTTTCTTCCCAATTTTTTTGTTATTATTTTAGGAGAGAGAGGGGCAGTGAGAGAGAGAAAGGAGAGAATCAATTCTATTCAGTTTTTCATGTGGCTTTCATTGCTCCGTTGCGTACGTGGTGTTGGAGTTTGAACCTGCATCATTATGCATGTCAGACAATTGCTACAACTGTCAAGTCACCACTTCAGCCCCCCAACCCCAAATCTTAATTCATACATAGATAATTGAAATCACAGTTGGATAGTCTGTTCAGGTGGATAATACCTGACATGATATTCTGTAATGTGAAGCTGTCAGGGCTTAAAGATGCAAGACCTTTCTGTGTTTCTGTCAATGAGCTATTGGATGGTTGTTTTAAAAAAAATGCATTTAAACTCTTGGAGACCAGATTACTCACATATACAAAATGAGGGCAATATTACTTCTTTCCCTGTCTTACATGCAGTTAGATAATATTTATAAACTATTGTATTGTATAGAGATATAGTATTTGGAATAGAGTATTGTTTAACATCAAATTATCTAGGATAATAATTAACATAATTTTCTGAGCAGAAATAAGGCATTTGAATGTTGTCATATATACTATCATATGCAAGATCCTAAATTCTGAATCCTGATCAAAATATTGAAAGCACCTGCATGTACAATTCTTAAGAAAACAATTATTTCCAATATTCAGTTTTAGAAAAATGATGTAGCATTGTTCAAGCATTTTTGAACCATACACCAACCAAATCATTATGATAATATCTAAAAATAAATTTATCTGTTTTGTAACCAGATGCTTATATTTTAATGACATAAACCAAGTGAAACATGAGCTTTCATCAAAATATTTTCAGTTACAACTTTTTAAATCTGAAAGATATGTTTTTCAAACACAATTCTGGTCTGATATGATTTCTACAATTTACTGATTTCAACACAAGTAGTATCTCTTTAGAATTGATAAAAATTTCATACATTTTTATGCATGCTACTCATCATGTTAGACCTTTATCACTTGGTTCAAAAAGAAATGTGTGTCTGAACAAAAATTTCTTCCCAGTAAATATGGACCCTATTAATTTAGCAATGCTACCTGCCCAAATTTACATACACAATATTGAATCATGTCATACTGGAACATATTTTGTGATTGCCTTATATCCATCCAGATAGTAATTTCCTTACATAATAATTGGTAAATGTACACAGAGATGCTTCTTGACTTTTTATATTCCTGCAAATGTCTATTAATACAAGTTGCCTACCAAACATCATAGCATAGCAATGCTATGCACCAAGCAGTGTTGGTCATTTACCCATCTGATTGTGTGGATGATTAGGAGCTTCAATTTTATGTAATTGCTCATCATTGAAAATGTCTTACAACATCTTACCAACCCAAGAAAAAGTCAAAATTCAAATTATTGTTTCTACTGAATGCATGTCACATCTTTGTGCCATTGTAAAGTGAAAAAAATCAAGCCAAACTATGTAATTCAATGACTGTGTAAAAATAGAAACATACGTACGCATAAACACATGTGTATAATTTGCTTGTATACTTATCTATTTGATATATATATTTAGGTATAACTGCTTTTTCCTTATAAATAATTTCACTACTCACTTGTTGGAATCATCCAGGTGTTCATTTGATTCATATAACTGGTGATAAGCGAGCACTTTTCACAGACCTCACATGTGCATTTGGCTGTGTGCAGAGATATGATTCAGTTATAGTCCATTCAAGCACTTTGTTCATCTATAAATCCTTGACAGTATTCTTGATGCAAGTCACATGACAACATAGCACAGTTTCATAGATGAGACTCGAAATCAGTATTTTTCAGAGATATAAATACTTAAAATTATTGTGTTAAAATTACATCCTGTTTCAAAACCTGTAAAAAAAGTAGAGTGCTCACATTAGAAAATGTGACACATGAACATTAAGGACTCTTTGTAATACCCTGATCCTTTCTGAAATGCTCTGTGAATTGTAACTATGCTAACAATGCTTGTAACAATGAAGTTACCATCCAGTAGACTATTCAAATTAACCCATTAAATGGATTAATCCACACATGAGGTTATACATTTCATAATCTAAACATTTTACTTCTGGGCATTTCTGCCACACTCACTGAAAGAGGTGGTGACAGAATTCCCAGTGACCCAATTCCTCCAGCCATGCCCCACCTGCCTACAACTGTCACCCAGGACAGTCATCCTTTCAAACTATTAACCGAAAAATGGATTAACAGACTGAATATTCCTCTATAGTCTATCCTACGAGCTTATCAGAGAACACCTCATATCCAAACTGTCATAATAATCTTTTTTTTATTGGATAAGGGTACTACAAACTAATCTAATAAATATTGTTTGTTTTGCTCAGCTAACTAAGCAAAGAAATCCATGTGTGTATACTAAACTATGTATATACATGTCTCTAAAGTACTTCCATATGTAGCCATCTGTATTAGGTTAAACCTGAGTTCTTGTGTCTTCAAATTAATTCCACTAACAAGTGGGAAATTCTAATTTCCTTGCCTTGCTTGTTGGTAAACTCACACTCCAACACTGTCAGAGAATCCTAGATCCCACCACTTGTTATCAATTCATTTAACTGACCAATTCTAGTATGAATAAGAAGGAACATCAGAATTCTTAAAGCCGTATCCTCATGAAAAGTAATTTTATCTGCTAGAGTATAAGTTTATGTGCGTTTACTTATTCTGTACAGATTTCACTCATTTTTAGAGACATTCATGTCACCATTTCCTGATGCTTCACCCTTCTCATTGAGGTTGCTGCTCACATTTGCAATGTGGCATGTCTGTATTCTTCCTGCGATTCTCTGACCTAAATGATTTTAATATTCACTCTTTGTGTGTAAAATTTCATGGACTTTGACACATGCAAAATGCCATATACTCAACATTATAGTACCATCATGAATAGTTTTACCAACCCGTACTCCACCAGGGCTTCTAGACTCTGTTGATCTTTTTATTTCTGTTTTTTAAAATTATTTCTATAGTCTGCTTCTTCCAAAATGTAATATAATTGTAACCATGTAATATGTGGCATTTTCCAGCCAGATACTTCAACTTACACACATACATTTGAGAATTTATCCTTACCCTTTTGTAACTTTCCTATGTTCTCTTCTAACGTACACTAATATCTTCTAGAGCACAAGAATGGCAGTTCATTTATTTATCTGTATATCTATTGAAGGACATTTTATCTGCTTCGAAGAGTTTGGTAATTATTAACAAAGAAGTTATAAACATTTATATGTAGGGTTTTTTTAACACATTTAAACAATTAGAAAAATATCATCTCTCCCTGAGGATTATATTTTATCCCCTTGATTCCTCTCTCTCTTCCCCAGCTGCCTTCTCTCTGCTTTCAATTTTCCATGAACTGAGCATTTTTCCTAATTTCTGCCTCACCTAGGGCCCAGCTCAAAAGACTGGGCCCACCATGGACTGAGCCTCTGAAATCCTGAGCCAAATGAAATTTTCCTCCTCTAAGTTGTCTTGTTGGGTATTTGCATCACAGCATGAAAAAGCTGACTAATACAATGACCCATGGCACCAGGGAGAAAAGGCAGATTATAGGGCTGGGATAATATATATAAAGAATGTATCTGGAGCATGTTGCAGTTACAGAAAACAAAAAAGTATTAAACATACAGAATCACACCCACACTAATTGGCATAAAGAAAATGAGTATAACACCAACTAAGAGGTTTCAATTTCCAAAGGCCAATGCTTGGAAAGTATGAAGGGTAAAATAAATATTAGACAATTATAACCCAAATGCAATATAAATATCCATTCATCCATCCAAATTTTAAGTAAATGAATAAATTGATAAATTGGGGAGAAGTAAAAATCTTCCATGCAGAAGACTAATTCTAAATATCTTATATACATATTCTACCCTCAAGGTGGAAGAACATAACTTCATACTCCTTCAGTGTGGGTGGCACATAGCAATTTCCTTCCAAAGAATCCAGTATAGAAATAGAATTATAGAAAAGTAAGGTTTTGGTGGAGAAACAAGATAAATGCTTCCCAGCCAGGTGATGAAGGACAACATTAACAGTCATAAATCATGTCACCAGTTTGTACCCTTGATATGATGCAATGAAAGCAGTATTTTAGTTCAGTGACCTTCCTCCCTCAAACCTATAGCCTCAATCTAGTCATGAGAAAAACAAATTCCAGTAGAGGGGCATCCTACAAAATACTTCACCATACTCCTCAAGCACTCATGGTCATTAAAAATAAGGAATCTCTGAAAAATTGTCAAAGTCAACACCAGACAGAGGAATGATGATAAATTTAATTTGGTATCATGCCTGAGATCCCTTAACACAAAAATAAATTAAGGGAAAAAACTAGCAAAATATGAATAAAGTCTCAAATACAGTTAATAATCGATTAATATTGGTTCACTATAATAAATATAATATACTAATGTAAGATAGTACTGTTAAGAGCAATTGGTTGCAGGGTATAAGAGAACTCTGCACTTCTTAATTTTTTATAAACATTAAATTGTTCTAAAAATAAAATTCATTTATATTTGGTTGATATAAGGTAAAGGTCATTCTGAGCTAGAAAGAATGATGATTTTGAAATGGATTGACTTATTTTCTAAACTGCTAAGTAATATTAATTATAAGAAAATGATGCACAATTAATTTTGTGAAATCCATGGTTCTGTCCCTGAGCTGACCATGCACCAACTCAATAATTTTTCTTGAATTAATACTTATAGAACCTGATATATGTTTACATCTAGAGTCTCCCATTAAACACTGTAATTTTGAGAAGAGAGGAATTTAAGCAAAGCTACACCATCTGAACACTAGGACCTTGTGGGAATGAGTGTGACTTTGCAGAATATAGCAATAATGAGACAGAATGGATATTAACTTGAAAAAGCACTTATCATATAGTAATCACTAGAGAAATGTTATTTGAACGAAAATTACTTAGCGAAACATCCCATGCTAGTTTCAACACGATCATTACTAAATACAAATAAATGATCACAGTAAATGTTTTTTAAAGTTCTTATTCTTTGCTAAACTTCCTGAAGGTACATTCCCCACTTATTAGTTTACTGTACTCATAGATTTACTTGCTGCATAATAAGGAAAGTTAAGTAAATTAAGTTTTGCTATTTTTACCATGGTATTAAGGAAGAACAGCTGGGAAATGTCTAAGAACATGTGAGGGAAAAAGAAAGCTTTGGTGACAAGGTGATAATCTACCCTGAAAGTTCACTGGCAAGTAGGATTTCAGCAAATGAAGGGTATATGCCTTTTCATGGAAACCATAGCAATAGATAAATATCAGAGCTATGAGAGTACATATATTTGGACATTAGTGGTTAGGCAACAGAGTTTAGGAAAAGATACAGTAAGAAATAAAGTTTAGAAGTGAGACAAACTGCCTCCAAAATTCTCAGTAAATATATTTGGAAGCAAGTTGTACATGCATGGTAAATCCATTAAAAAAATCTTGATCTGATTTGGTCGTTTGGAAGATATTTCTGATTTGTTCTGACTCAGACTCTAAGAAAACTATTTTTTTCTAAATTAAGAATAATGAGATACATCTGATTGAAATTTCATGCACATAATGCAAAATAAACATGAAATCCATTGTGCTTTCAAAAAGAATGTGAATTGTCTCTCCACAAAATGAAGTAATATCGATACTATTAATATAGAAATCAGGAAAATAGAAAAAAAGCACTTCTTTTTGAGTGGCCGAAACTTTCTAGTATTAGAAAAGTTAATTATGATTTGTGTGAATTATACTTTATAATTACTAGGGCAAGTGCAGTATTAATATGAATTTAAAATAGTAAAAGTAAGATTAAAGGCATATAATTTAGCTCAAATGTGACATTTTGACAACCTGCAAAAATTGCTAGAAATAAATGGTTCTTCATATTGAGAAATATAATAAGAATTGGTTGATTATTTAATAATTTAGAGAATTTGTATTAGAGTTACAGCCATGTGGAAACCGTGTTCTTTGTAACAGTTGTATTGTTTAGTTATATTACTTGACTAGAACAATTTAAACTGAGGGGAAAGTGTCCCTTTACTCTTTTTATGTTTGCTGTGCTGTGGTGGCTATGGAGTTTGATGGCATATAAACTTGTAGGAATGTTCTCAGATTTCCTGGGATTCCCAGCCTTAGCCAGTCATGCTGTTTTAGCCTTTACTACGTACTTTTAAAATCCTGCTGATTTTCTTTGAGGTTATAATCCCAGAGTTCTTATTCAGTTTTGTGTTTGATTTTAAAAATACTTGCAAAAGTTATATATAAGATAGTTTTGATGCCTTAAATCATATAAAAACATGTTTTAGATTTGGATATAGGAGATGAAAATGTGTGAATTTTGTGTTTCCAGTGCAGCTATATTCTATTGTTCTTTTATCTGTGGAATAACATATTTGAAGCATTTATTTTCAAAGTTAAATAAAGGAACATTATGTTCACCTGGTTACTAAGTTAGCTTTCATCTCATAAAATTGGAATGACCCTGTTTTTGATGTCTTTAAAAACTTTTAAGGCATCTTAAAAGTTTTTAAAGACATCAAAATCAACCTTATTTTTCATAGAAAACAGGAAGCAAGTTCAGTTCTTTATGTTTGACATGACACAGTTGATCAATATAGAGGACTAAGAAACTATAAAGCAATTTATATAATGTGTCTAAGAAGTGATATACTTTGTATTATGCTGTTTTCAAGGTGCTCTTTGTTAATTAAAAAAATGACAAAACTCGAAAGACTATAAGCTTAACTTGATACTTTAAAGTTGTAAAAAATGTAATTAAATATCTGAACAGGTTTTCTGTTTGTTACTGTAGCTGTCTCTTTGATATAAATGTTATTGAAGTGTGTGTAAAAATAGAAATCCTTAAATGCTTTTAAGATGGTCAAAACAATTCATAAAATATATGAGTTTATTCTAAACATATAACAACTCTACACTGTTAAGGGAATACAAAACACTTACTTATTCATGAAAATAGGAGGAAACACAATCATACCCAGAAAGAGAAGGAAAAAGACTGGGCAACTTTAAAAAATACTAATACTTTTGTTCATTGTTTATAGTCTGATGTGCTTTTAGGAAGCCATATATTTTTGTTTCTTTTATGATATCACACTAATATTTTCTTGTATACTTTTACTTATATTAATATATAATAATGATAAAAGTATATCCATCCATATGTATTTTATACATGCATATGTGTATACAGATACATATATGCATATATGTTTAATATTATTAGTGTATAATTTTTCTTAGGCTCTAACCATGACAAATATGAAAATACATGCTATATTAAAGACTTAAATAAGGGGCTGGAGTGGTGGCTCGGCAGTTACGGTGCTTGCCCCGGCATGCACAAGTACATGGGTTCAAACCCCACCACCCATGTACACAGCTAAGTGTCAGAGCAACAAAAACCATGTGAAAAACTCAATAAAAATTGATTCTTTCTGTTTCTCTCTCTCTCTCTCACTGTCCTTCTCTGTCTTTAAAAAAAAGGACTTAAATATATCCCAAATTATAGACAATATTTACTATATATAAAATAGTATATGTATTAGACAATATATAAATATATGTATTAATGTATACTGTGACAGTTTAAGCTCTGTTTTCTGTACTATATATAAAAGCATAATGTCATTTTTAGGTGAATAAGAATATACTTGAACAAAACAGAGAGTCTACTTGTTTAGATAAAATTTCCACTATTGTTTAGATAAAATTTCATGTTATAGTAAAGATGTAAGTCAAAATATGTCCAATATATAGAATATAATGTGAATGTATATCCTATAAAATAAATAGATATTTATTTTGCAAATGAATGTCAAGTGTTTCCAGCACCGTTTATTTAGCAGACCATCTTTCTCCCATTGTTTATATTTTGTATTTTTCACAAGTCACTGGATTGTATACTTACGTGTAAAACTTGAGTTTGCAAAAGTACTAAAAGAAAAGTCCACACATCATTTGTGAAGACAGATTTTCTTTATTTGACCTGAAAAGATAGTCAACAAAAGCAAAAAATAGAAAAATATGTGATTTTATTAAAGTTTTTGCACAGCAAAGAAATGAGGGAAAAACCATCCAAAAAATTGCAATAAAGCAATTTACATTTTATATACCTAATAAGGGGTTAGCTTTCTAAAGTTACAAAAATCTAAACAGTAAGAAAATAATTAACCAAAGTGAATGGTTGACAAAGGACCTTAATGGAAATAATTCAAAAAGAGACATCATATACAAATGGCAAAAATGTATGAAAAATGCTCAACCTCAACCTCACCAATACTGAAATTCAGATGAAGTATAACCTCTCAGTCATTAGTGTGGCTATTATAAATAAGTCAAAAGATATCAAATGTTGGGGAGAATCTGGGGAAAATAGAAGGAAATCTTATACATTGCTGGTGGGAATGTAAATTAGTACAGTCACTACGGAAGACAGTATAGAGGTTAAATATGAACCCCACTACTGGGTATATATGCCAAGGATTTGAATCAGTATGTAGAAGAGAAATCTGCCCTGTGACACTCACTGTGGCACTATTTGCAATAATAAACAAGTTATGGAGACACTTTAAATAATCACTAAAAATGAATGGAGTTGGGGCTGGCGCGGTGGCTCAGCGATTTTGGCCCTTGCCTGGCAGGCACGACGACCCAGGTTCAAACCCCAGCATCACGTACACAACTGAGTGTTGGAGCAACTAAGGCCATGTGAAAAACTAAAATAAAGTTGTTTCTCTCTTTCTCTGTCTCTCTCACTGTCCCTCTCTCTTAAAAAAAAAAACATGAATGGAGTACAGGTGATGTGGGGATTCTGGATTAGGACAGGGCATATCATAGTGTTACTACATATGCATCGATGATTGTACAACAACTCAACTGCTCAGTAAAATTTTAAAAATAAAATTTAAAAAATGAATGGATACAAAGTGGTACATATACATAATGTATTGTTATTTATCCTTAAAAAGGAGGAAATTCTGTCATTCATAGCAATATGAATTGGAGTGAGGGAAATTACATCGGCTTTCATAATACAAGCATAGAAAGAGATATGGCACATTCTCACATTTGGAATCAATAACAATTTAACTGTACGTAAGTTAGTATATATTATTTAGTTTGGTTCAGCCATTCCACAATGTATTTCTGGACAGCATTTTGTATCTTATATGCATACATGATTTTTGTCAGCTAAATACAAGTTGGGTAAAATACATGGAAGCAAATGAGGTAAACTGAAAATCTTGAAGTCATATTTGAAGTTTGGCCAAAGACACATGTATGTTTATATTTTAAGGTAAGACAAAATAATGCAAACATTTTTATTTGCTACCTAACCTTTTCATTACAAATTTTGAGTTTGCTCAATGCAAAGAGAGAGCACATCAATTTTTTAAAAATATTGATTTCAAATATAATGCTTTATATCTCCTGTCCCTGGTCCACTTAGAAATCTCAATAGCTCTTGGATATCCTGTGACTTTTAGTCATGAGAAGTTTTTCACTGACAGTGACAGAAATTGAAGTATCAAAATTGAATTAAGAATTTCAACATCCAATTTAAAATCTCAATATCATAGTGAATTGTCACCGTTTCCTTTCAGCTTAGGGCTCTGCCACAGGGAATAGGAGTGTGACCCATTCTTTACACTCTCTTCTTTCTCCTCCAGGTCAAATTAGTAGTCCTTAGGACAGATGTCAAGTAAATTAAAATAGAGAAAAGGCACCATAGTGCTTTAGAACTAGAGCTATTATGATTCTACTATCTATAACAACATTGAAGCAAATACTCATATGTTATACCTCCCAAGAGTTCTTTTTCTGTTAGTTTGCCTACTGCTCATTGAAAGCCAAGTCATCAAGCAGAAGTTCAGGCACACTCCTATGTGTGAAGGAACTCAGGCTTCACACAGGAAACTCGGAAGGCACTGTCTGTCCATCTCCATGAATCATACATTGTGCACTGTTAAGACTATTTTTTTCTCATTTGGTTTACTTTCTCATTTAAATATTTATTCTATTTTCCTCTTTATGTATCCTGTTTTATAGTTTCCTCCTTGTTTATTTTGTATTTTTATTATAGTTGAGTAAATTCAAGTAAAAGTGGAGGAAGAAACAATTATCAACTTGTTCTTTTCATTGTGCTTCTATTGTATTACATTAAGTTAGATATGCCTATTTCCTGCCCACCTTGTTATAAAATTGTCTAATATGTAAAAAAAAAAACAAAGAAATAGGGTATAGTCAAAATTTGACTAATTGGAGACAAATTGAATGAATTTAAATGTTCTTGAACATATTTATGTTTGAATTCAGATGAGCATATTTTTATATCACCTCAAATACTATTTCTCTCATGAACATTAGTAATTTTTTTTTAAAAGACAGGGGCAGTGAGAGAGAGAGAAAGAGATAATCAATTTTATTTAGTTTTTCATGAGGTTTTAATTGCTCTGATACTTCGTTGTGTACATGGTGCTAGTGTTTTAACCTGGGTCCTCACACATGCCAGGCAAACGCTGTATCCGCTGAGCCACTACTCCAGCGCCTACATTAGGAAAATTTGAGAAAACAATGTCATGTTTATAGATTTCAATTTATAGTTCAATAGGGATTGTCAGCACTATAGTAGTAAAATACTGCAACTTCTTAAAACTCCAAAATGTAGTTTTATAAGAATTAAATATGTTTTCACAAATTACCAAGAAGTAGTTTAGTAATAAAAACCATGTTTTACAAAATCTTGAATAAAGAAAGTAATTTTCCTTAAGGTTGGGAGGGGTTGGAGTGGTAGAAGTTACTATTGTTTATTGTTAAACAAAGGGAATTAATTCACTTAAAAATAGGTCTACTTCATAAACTGAATTTCTGAAATTACATATAAAAGCATTTTTAATCTGTATACAAAATGTTTAATGTTTTTAAATTGTTGAGTCAATAGAAAATTAATAGTGAAATCATTTTCTGTATTGTATTGTCATGTATTTGGTATACATCTTTGTATTTTAAAAACAAAGACATTAATAGGTCAAATGGAAGTCACCTAATGTTTATTTGAATGATCACATTGACTGCAATAAAGCTGATGAGTGTATTACCAACAAATGATGATCACTTTCTGAAAAGTGACATTATCAGAATGACAAAATTTGAATATTTGAAGTTATTTGCACTAAGATGAAAATTATGCTACAAGGGGTAAAACAGAAAACCTTAAAGTTGGGAGTATCATAAACAACGATTATAAATTAATAGATAACAATTATATACCATAGTTAATTCATAAAAAATTCACACTCAGAACCCCGAATATTGACATTTAATGAATTATAATCTATAGGCAAAGAACTCTAGAACAATCTTGGATTTTATGTAGTTTCCTTTTGTTTAGTGTTATTTCTTATTTTGTATGAATTCTAGGATAAAACAAATGATTATATACATCAACCTTCTTCTTAGCTAAAGTTCTCACTTTGAAAAAGATCCAACATACAGAATGAGAAAGTTAGAATATATCTTTTTCATTGTTTCAAAATGCAAACAAAAATATGATTTATATTTTGAATAGAAACTGTTGCCTAATTCTGCAGTAACAATGAGCATTTTATTCACCAAATTCAGTTTCTAAATAACATTTTCTTCAGTAAGTAATCCTTGTTTCTTAGAGAATGAAAGTTTCTAGGACTATAACAGGGAAGTTCTTTGGTGATTTAACACAGTGCTCAAACGTGAAAGTGGGAGAATCCAAGCGCTGGAGCCAATTTGAAAGGATTCTCATCACATTTGGAATACTTTGAATATGAAAATATTTTAAAAGATTTAAATTATCATTCATTGGAAAAAAATTGTAAGTCCATAAGAGTACTTATGGTAAAAGGAAGAGATTAAAAAGTACAAAGTTTACTTTGTACACAAATATGTTGGCTAATAAATGTGGAAACTGTAGTAGAATTAATAAATATCTAATATAATATTTGATAGATCCAGGAAGGGTTCTCTGAGAGAAAGCATATTGAGTAAAAGGACCTTCAAATTATCTCCCACAGGTTATTTAAAGTGGATTAATTCATAAATTTAACAATGATAAATGACTGATACTAGTTATTGCCTGATGGGATGCAAGACTGTATGACTTAAGAAAATTGCTCAAAATGTTTTACCTGAATGCAATAAGAAAAAAAATAATAAATATCCAGATTATGTGGTTAAACTAGAGTGAAACTGTAATACTGTATAGTTGGCTTGGATTCTTTAAAATTATAATTTTATACTGTCACGATCATAAAAACAATTTTTGAAAGTGCCTGTGCACAGTGTGAGATTAAGAGGCTTATGATACTGTAACATAGTTTCATGTCCCTTAATTGAAACCTGAATGAGAAAATAAAAATGCTTGGAGGTAAAACATGAAGATTTGGAGGTAGACATATATTTGATACTTCAGTAAAATAATGTTTGAAGATTTTATTATATTTGTAAGAGCAATAGTTTTGGTTTTGGGAGATAAATATACTAAAGTTAAAATCTGATAGGTTAATATATCATCAGTTTTTAATCATTCAATGAAAATATTCTGCAGAAGGAAGAATGAAATGTAAAATAGTTAAGAAAAGCTAGTGAATCTAGATGAATGTTTTAAGTTGTTCTTATATTTTATTTTAAATTTTATGTCTGTTTATTAGTCTTCAACATAAAAAATTGATAAATTATTCACTATCAAGAGTTCCATTACAGTAAGTCTTTTTCTCTTTAAAACCTGTACACTTTTTCATTGCAAGAAAAAATTCTTTAAAATCCATTTAAAAATCAGGTTTGAGAATATATCATAATCTTCTAAAAATACAATACAATAAAATTTTAATTCAAAATTTCTATTTCTATTATTTAATTTATAATGAAGAATAAGAAGACTGGTTTGTTAGAAATAAATGTTCACTTTTATAAAAGGAAAATGTGGACAAAAAATATGCTTACATTATATTGATCATTCTGTAACATGTCCCCAAGGAAACAGCGATATGAGTTATATAGAGTTGCAATATTACAGTTTGTTTTTGAATTAACTGGAAAATGAGTGGATTTTAAGAAAGGAACCAATATAATTGTATATTTTAGTCTATGCTTTATAATTACTGATTTACAGTAATAACTGTTCAGTTTTATTATTAAAATTTACCTTTCTGTGCTCTTAAAAAACCAAAGTTTGCTTTTTAATGGTTTATATGTTTTTCCTTACTGATAAAATTGTTGTGTACTGCTTAATGCTTATGTATTGTTGTTAAGGATGTCTGCATTTTCTTTATATTCTTTTAACTTGCAAATTGACAAATTCCAATTGGTTTATGGCATACAAAGTGGTAATATAATACATGCATGGTATGTGGGATGGTTAAATCAAGCTCATTAGCACATCTATCACCCCAAACATATATTAGTGTTTTGGTTAAGCACATATGAAATTTATTTATAAAATACTGAAAAATACATTATACCATGATCGAATATAGTCACCATTGTGGAATCCCACTTGATCATGGTGAATACTCTTTTAAATGTGCTATCAGATTTGCTTTGCTGGCATTTTATTGGGGATTTTTGCATGTATGTTCGTCTGAAGCCAAAAGAACAAAGCAGGAGGCATTGTTACCTAACTTCAAGTTATACTAGAAAACCGTAGTAATAAAACAGTATGGTATTAGCACAAGAACAGACACATAGATCAAGGGAACTCAAGAAAGCACAGAAGGAAATACATGTATGATAGTTAAGTGATATTTTACAAAGTACTAAAAACATTCATTGAATGTTTTAGCCATCTCAATAAATGCTTCAGGGGAAATTGCACCCATATGGAGGAAAATTAAACTAGATCTCTTACTAAGTTATAAAAATCAGCTCAAAATAAGTCATACTTAATTGTAAGATATGGAAATATGAAATTACTAGAAGAAAACAGGGGAAACTCTGTGGAATATAAAAATAGTAAAGGTGATCTTGGAAAAGATCCACAAAACAGTGAACAAAAGCAAGACTAAACAATTGGTGAGTATATCAAATAATAGAGCTGCTGCACAGCAAAGGAATCAATAGAGTGAAGAGACAACAGGAAAAGAATAAAATATTTGCACACTATGGATCTGACAAGGGTTAATATCCAGATTATATAAGGAACTGAAAAAACTCAACAGCCAAGTATCAAGTAACCAGAACAAAAATGGACAACAGACTTAAATAAACATTTCTCAAAAGAACACATGCAAATGGAAAACAGATCTATGAAAAAAAAATGCTCCATATCCCTAGTCATTGGGAAATGCAAATCTTACCAATAAGATATCACCTCTCTCCAGTAAGATCAGCAATTACCAAAATAATAACAGGCAACAATGCTGGTAAGAATGGAAAAAAAGGAAACCTATGCAGTGTAAATCAGTACAGCCATTATGGAGTTTGCAAAGCAGAAGGAATTTTCCCCAAAATTTAACAAACAATACTACTATATGTTCCAGCAATACCACTACCTACTAAGTATACACGCAAAGGTGTTGAGTTCAAGTGATACGTTTATTGTAGCACTCACCACAGTAGCAAGAAATGAACAGAGTCTAGTGTCCATTAACCAATGATTGATGGACAAATGTAAATATATATAATAGAAGACCATTCAGCTATGAAAATGAATAGATTATATCATTTTCAACAACTTGGATGGAACTGGAGATCATTATGTAAAGAAAATAAGTCAGTCACAGCAAAAGAAGTACCTCATGATCTCACTCATGTGTGAACTCCAAAAACGCTGATCTCAAAGAAGTTGTAAGAATGACTACTAACCTACAGTAAGATAGAAACAAATTATGGTTTGTTATTGCACAGTTTCCTGGCTATAAATAATGACAATGTACTGTATGTTTCAGAAATCTAGGAGAAAAGATTTTCAATATTTTTCATGATAAAGAAATGATGACTACTTGATATAGAAATAATTACCCTGATTAAAACATTATACAAAGTATACATGTGTTTCAATTTTGCACAGTACTTCACATATTGTACATTTTTATTTACCAGTTAAAAAGTAAATTTGACTAAAATAAACCTCTTATTTATAAATGTAACACAAGCTATATTTCCTCTATACTGTTAAGAAACCTGTGGATTACTTCCAAGTTTTGACTGACAAAAGTGATGCTGCTATCAAAACTCTACAGTGACAAATGGAACCCATGGACATATTTCTGTTGATACATACCAAGGTGTAAAATTGCTAGATTAGAAAGTATTGAAAGATTCATCTCCAGAAAATGTGTTCTGACAGTTTTTACAATGGTTTTTAACAATTTACCATCCTCTCATCAGTATGTGAAGTTGTGACTTTCTTCTTTTTTTCTTATCTTTACATTTTAGACAGAATGGTAAAAAATGTAGTGATATTGGCTTTTAGTATAAATCTGCATTTTCCAGTAAAATGGAGTTGAGGTTATTTTATATTGTCATTGGGATCTGTTTTATGTTTGAAGTTTTTCGTGTCATAAACGATTTTGCTTTTTTGTTTATAAAAATGATATAAAATCTCTTTATCTCTGCCCCTTAAAATATCCTTGAATCTTATAGAACCTCCAGTAAGATTTGTAGTTGTAACCAATTTTTTTTTAAATTGAGAGAAAGAGAAACAGAGACACAGAGAGAGAGAGAGAGAGAATTTATATTTTTTATCTGGTATTCGTTTTTCCTCCAGTTAGTTGTGTATGTGGTGCTGTAGATTGAACCCAGGTACTCACCCATGCCAGGCAAGCACTCTACCACCGAGTAACCTCTCCAGTCTAGTAGCTTTTTTTAATAGCTTAATTTTTAAAGTAGTTTTAGATACACAGTGCAATTTAGCTGAAAGTATGGAAATTTTCCATGTAATCCTGCCTCCACCTAAAGCAAATTCCCCACCATCAATATCCTATAGTAGAATGGTAAATGTGTGGGCTGGGGATGTAGGTCAGTAGTAGAGTGTGTGAGGCCTGGGTTCAATCTTGAGTACAGTACACACAAATAAAATTAGAACGGTAAATTTGTCACCGTGGACATAAATTGACATATCATTATCAGCCAGTGTTCATGGTGCACATTAGGGTTAACCCTTGGGGTTGTACATTCCGTGGATTTTGCAGCGGTATGTTGATATAACATTAGAAATCACAGAGTGTCAACAGTAACATAAAAATTCTGTGTGTGCTGGCCGTTCATCCCTTTGCTCCCCCAAATCCCTGGGCACTAATTATCTTGTTACTGCTTCCATATCTTTGCCTTTTCCAAATGTTATTTTTTGAAATCATACTATGTGCATTTTTTTTTCATTTAGTCATATATATTTAAGATTCCTTCATGTAATTTTGTAACTTTATTCCTCATTGATTTTAATACTAAATAATATCTCTTTGTATGGATATATCTAATCACCTACTGAAGGGCATCTTGATTATTTCTCAAGTGTGGACCATTATGAATAAATCTGCTATAAACAACCTTGTTCACATTTTTGTGTGGACCTAGCTTTCAACTGCTTTGAGTAAGAGCCAAGAATCATACATCATATTTTAAATATAATATCTACTTTGATCAAACACTGCCACATTGTCTAATAAAGTGAATGGAACATATGTATACTCAACAGCAATGAATGAGTTTTTCGTTGCTGCATTTCCTCAATTGCATTAGTTGTTTTTTTTTTCTCTAAATTTTCACCATTCACTAGGTGAATATTGGTAACTCCTTATTGTTTTAGTTTTCAATCGCCCAATGACACATGATATTGAACATCTTTTTGCATACTTATTTGCACTCTGTGAATCTTCTTTTGCCAGCTATCTGTGTAATTTACCTATCTTTAATTGGGTTATTTGTTCTTTTGGTTGAGTTTCAAGTGTTCTTGTATTTAGGAAAATAATCTTATATCAGATGTGAATTTTGAAAATATTTTCTATCTATCTGTGGTTCTTTTCCTCATTCTCTTGACAACATCATTCAGAGAGGAAGATTTTAATCTTCATGATGACCAGTTTAACAATTTTATCCTTAATAGCCTGTGTCTTGCTATTGTATATGTAGGTAACCATACTCAATGATATCTGATATTCCTCCTTATGTTCTAGAAATTTCAAAGTTTTGCATTTTATATCTAGCTTTATTACACATTTTTGCTGTTTTAGTGAAGGGTTGGGTCTGTGTCTAGAATTTTTTAATTCTCCATACGTGGACGTTCAATATTATTTGTTGAAGGGATTATTTTTTTTTCCATTAAAATGCTTTTGCTTAAGTGGCAGGATACAAGATCAACACGCATAAATCAATAGCTTTCCTATATGCCAATAATAACAGGACTGAAGAAGAACTCAGGAATACAGTCCCTTTCAAAATAGCTTCGAAAAAAATAAAATACTTGGGAATTAATCTAAAAAGGGAAACCAAAGATCTCTTCAATGAAAATTATCGAACATTGAAGAACGAAATCCAAGATGACCTAAGAAGATGGAAAGATATCCCTTGCTCTTGGATAGGCAGAATTAATATAATAAAAATGGCCATTCTACCAAAAGCTTTATATAGATTTAATGCTATCCCTATAAAGATACCTATGTCGTTCTTTAAAGACATA
>PVKS010009248.1:0-64683 GCA_004027875.1 Aplodontia rufa
AGAAATTGAGCTGAAACAAATATTAGTGATTTAATAAAAGAAAAAAAATCATCCTTAAACTGAAGACCTTGAATGTGCAGTTCAAAAGGCTTCAATCCATATTGAACAAAACTCCCATCAAATAGAAAAATATTGTGAAATTGAGGGGAAAATAAAATATATTTCACAACTTGCCTACCTTCCTGTTTTTATAAAAAAGACAGATTTACTTTAAAATTATTCTCTGTAACATTAAATGGCAAAGCGAATTAACATTTATGGAAGAAAAAAAGGTGAGATCAAATTATTCTCTATGTACTCATTTTAGGTGAAATACTTCCCATTGTAAGAGAAAGAAACCCTGAAAAGGAAAAGCAAAATATTCTGATTTGCAGTCCAACCACCATCCCATAATCATCCTATAGAATAGGTGTGAAGTTCCACCAAATGATGAGGGGGGAAAGAGATAGGAAATCATACCATAAAGACCCACATCCACAGCTGCCAGTTCCCCTATATTCTGTCCTAGGACCTCACACTCAAGTGTCTTACCTCCTTTACATTCATTTCTACAAAATGTTCCCAACTCACATGATGCTACCATCTGCAATATAATCACAACGCACACATACCTGTTCCTCCAGAGGAAGACAGCTCATCAGCTCATCTGGTTACCATACCCACCTACAAGTCCGTTGTCTGGAAGATATGCTCACACATGGGTCCCCCAAACTCAGGCAAGCTGAGGCTAGACAATAGACTTACCCACTTCCGACATGCGTCACAGCATCCAGCTCAGCACTCAATAAGTGTTGTGGTCTTTGTGCCTAGGCCCCACCCATGCTGTTCCTGGCTCTTACCAATCAGCCAGACTCTTTCCCATCCAGGATCCAAAACTTACAGCTTCACTCCTAACTGCTACCTCTAACCATCAACAATTTCTGGGGAAGAATTTATTTCATTATTATCTTAGCTTTTGATGGAGTATTTTAGCTCTGATCAAGAATATGTAGCAGAAGGCTCTTGGTAGGAACTCAGAGTAACTTCATGATTGCAATCCTATTTCTCAATGAATTCCTGTGATAAGCAGCTTGTAATAATCACTGCAGCCACTCTTTGAGCATAAGCTGGATATCTTGACTGATTTCTAAGAGTTTGGACTGTAAAAAGACTGTGGCTCCCCTCTTGGGTACTTCCTCTCTTGCTCTCCCTTCAATCACTAACCCTGGGGGAAATTACCATGTTGTAAGGCAACCCTAGAGTCTGTGTTAGTCAGCTTTTTGCCACTTTGACAAACACCTGACATAAAAAAACTTAGAAGAGACTCAACTTAAAGGAGCCAAGCAACTTTTGGCTCATGGTTTCAGAGGTTTTAGTCCACTGTCAGCTGGCCACTTTATATGAGCCTCTGGTAAGGCGGCACAACATGGCAAAGAGCTTGGCAGAGCAAAGCTGCTTACCTCATGGCAGCTGGGAAGCAAAGAGAGACAGGAAGGGGCTGGGGACAAGAGACAGTTTCTAAGGGCATGCCCCCAAGGACCCATTTCCTTCAACTAGGTCCCACCCCTATACAGTGTCTACCACCTCCTAATAGTCCATTCAAGTTATGAATCCATCAGTGGTTTAATCCACTGATGAGCTTTGAGCCCTCACCATCCAATTACTTTCCAAAGCCCCACCTCTGAGCATTTCTGCATTGTGTCTTCAACACATCAGCCTTTGGGAGACATTCCAGATCCAGACCACGACAGAAGCCAATGTAACAAAAGATCCCATCTGCCAATCCTGAAGACTGCTGGGAAGCAAGCACCCCCTACCCAAGCTAAGTCTTCAGATGAGCCCACAGCACCAGCCCATGCCTTGACCATAGCCTTGTGAGATGCTAAGTCATAGTTCATCAATGCTGTGCTGGAATTCCTACCATAGACACTTTGGAGGTAATCAGTGTTTACTGCTTTAAGTAGGTAAATTGTAGGGTAATTTTCATGCAGTAATAGATAATTAACACAATTTCTTAACCTCCTGTCCTGTTTTGCGGTAACTTGAGTTTGATATTAAAAAAAAAATCGTCAGGTTGTATTCAGATCTATCTACTACCTTAGTTTACCACAACAGATCACATTTTGCACAATATTTCTTTCCTGCTTCCAGACAAGTAGCTGACCTTTTATTTAAATTTGTTTGTCTGCTAACAACAACAGAAAAATTAGAAAAAGAAAAAGCCAGGCTACTCCAACATTCTAAAGTTCCAATTTCAACAAGTCTACTTCAATCAAGTTCTATCCTAAGATAGAAGGAATTCCAGCTCATACAAGGAGGTTCCTTAAGCAACTGAAAAAAAAAGTGTCATGGGATCCACCTACCTCACTTATGGGTATGTATCTAAAGAAAATAAAACATATCAAAGAAATACCTGTGTTCCATGTTTATTACAGCACTATTTATAACAGGTAAGATATGGAATCAACCAAGAGCTCCATAGATGGATAAATGAAGAAAATGTAGTATTTGCATTTAATCAAATATTATTCAGCCATAAAAAAGTTGCAAAATGAGGGCTGGAGAGGAGGCTCAGCAGTAGAGTGCTTGCCTAGCATGTGTGGGGACTTGGTTTCTATCCTCAGCACCATATACACAACTAATTGGAGGAAAAACAAAGGCCAGATAGAACTTTTTAAAAAAAATTAACTCTCTCTCTCTCTCTCTCTTAATAAAAAAAAAGCAGCACAATTGATGGAGCTGGAGGAGATTATGTTAAGTGAAATAAGCCAGGGACAGAAAACCAAATATTGTGTTCGCTTTCTCATATGTGGAAGCTAAAAAATTGCTGATCTTAGCATAGAAGGGAGTAGATTAATGACCACTAGAAGCTAGGAAGAGTAATGGGGTGCAGGAAGGGAGGTAGGGTCATGGAATCCAAGCCACAAATAGAAGGAATAAATTCTAGTGCTCCACACAGCACATAGGGATAGCTGTAACTCACGATAATATATTGTGAAGAGAAGAGCTTAAAATCATCAGATAAAGAATGATAATGGGATGGAAATTCGTATTACCCTGATTTGATCTTTGTACATTGCATACATGCATGGAAATGTCACACATGCACATTTATGAGGCACCAAAATTTTGTACCATTAGTACATTTTAATCAAGAGAAAAAAAATAAAAAGAGTTCCAGTTCAACAAATATCAACTGGACCAGTGTCTTCACTATGATACAATAAATGTTGCCAAATTCCTAGTTAGGACTGAGAGCAACCTCACCATTGTGGAAATGACCTCAAATTATCCTGTTCCCCATTAGGGTTTTGTAACACTTAGAGAAATCTAAGGAGGTGAGAGAATTTATTAACCAAGATAACTGAGAAATTCTGTGATAAATCTTTAGGTATAGATAAACTCAGAAACTCAAGTGATAAGATCACATATCAGACAGAGCCTTCTATCCATCTCACCTTGACTCTTCCTGGCTTTAGCAGAAAGACTCACTGTCTCGCAGCCATGATACCTCCTGGTTGATCTGACCAGCACATTTATCAATATAACAACTTTGGGGAAAACAGAACTACTCGAATAACTTCATAAAAATTTTTGTGGTTAGGGATGGGGCTCTCATAAAAGAATAGCAGGATAAATCCCTTAAAGGCATTTGACAAAATGAGATGGAAAGTCTGGTGGGAAAACAGACTTAACACTTCATTTCACTCTTGCTGCTTAAATTGTGGTCCACGGACCAGCACATCAGCATCCCCTGACATCATTCTAGAAGTGGCCACCCAGCATCTCAGCCTCCACCCAGACCTTCTCAACCACTCTGCATTTCACAAGTTCCCTGGGAGATTCACATGCACAGAATAGTCCATTAATATTTGCAGCATTAATACCACCCAAGCAGCCATCCAAGTGGGAATGCAATGGAAAGAACACATTTACGTGCCAGAACTTGGAAAGTATAATACCTCTATCATTTCTGAAAGAAGAAATTCAAACATGTCCAGATATTTGGGAGATAAAGAATCCAAGAATGGGGATGCTGAGCTTTGAAAGGACAAACTCTGAGGTTTCAAACCTTTCAAAAATAGAATTTTGAGTTAACAGGATGATTGACATGTTGCAGATTTGGTTTCTAGGCCTCAATTATCATTATGGTTCAGAAGAAAGGTATCTCTCAAAAGTTCAGTATGTGAGACAACACATAAAAGAATGAGGTTATGAGAGTCTTGACCCAATCAGTTAATTAATCCCCTAATAGGGGTTAACTGGTAACTGTAGGCTGGTAGGGTGTGGCTGGAGGACTTGGGTCCCTGCGGGCATGCCTTTGGAATGTATATTTTATATCTGGCAAGGAGTCTCTCTCTCTGTTCCCTGGAGCCATGCCTTCCGCCATGATGGTCAGCCTCACCTCAAGCCCCAAGGAGTGAATCCGACCTGCTATGGCAAAAGACCTCTGAAACCATGAGGCTCCAAATGAACTTTTCCTACTAAAATTGTTCAGGCCCTTGGGTCACAGCAATGGAAATAGCTGACTAGAACAATTGCCTTGTCTCCAAAGGGAAGGAGATGAGCCATGAGAGATCCTCAGCCCCGGCAGTGCATGCACGAGTAGACTACAGACACCATTGCCTGGCACCATCAAGCAAACTGCACTAGAATTTCCAGTAACAAGGACTTGATCTTTAAACCAGGTGGTTCTGATAAAGATTTATGTTTTCATTAAACTCACAACCAGAGTGATGTATCAGAAAAGGTGAAGAACTAGGTGTTGCCTAGATTTTATTAAAGCATCCTAGTTTCTACACGCCCGATACTGTAGCTTGTCTTTATGGCTGAGTAGGAGAGGGTAGTGGATGAGATCTTTCTCCCTATATAATTCTGAATGCTCTTTAAGGAATACCTCTCATACTAAGAGTAAGAGCTTCTTTCTCAGGTTCTCTGTGGATTTCTGTGTGCAAGTCTGGGGATAGAGGCCCAGCCCATCCTCTAGTCTGAGCATTAGATGGCATCAAGTCTGCGAAAGAGCAAGGAAGATGTTTTGCATAAATAAGGGAGAATCTGGAGTTCTTAAAAGTGAGGAAGAGAAACAAGGCAATCCAGGAAGGGATAGGGAGAAGAGAAGTGGAGAACAGAAAAGCTCATGGGGCTATTTGTGAGATGACTTTATGAGTCCCATGTTCTATCAAAATATATGATGTGGCCAGTGGGAGTGGATTTCTTGTCAAGACTTATAAAGGGGCTGAAATTCATGATGATGGGCAGGTGGCACAAACAGAGATAGCAATTGAAGATGAAGGTATTGGACTCAGAGAAACCTCAACCACTGACGACAGAAACACTGTGGGTGGTGAGAGGTGAGCAAACTCCCATGCATTCATGACAACTGCACCCGGATCTCCAAGGACAACCGGCTCCTTTGCGACAACTGCTTATATCTCCTCTTGGCTCTAAACAATTCCCTTCACACTGCCATCCATTCTTCCAGGTGGCCGCTTCTGAGAAGGGCTGGTGATAACAATAGAAGAATAACAATAGCCAGAACTTAGGCTTCATGCTTTTCAGGGAAGATAGATCTCAAACAAATCACCCCAGCATTACATTTAATATTTACAAACCAAAGCAAGAGCCAGGAAGGGAAAGAGCATGATTCTAAGAGAACAAATAACAAAGGAATTCTGGATAGGAGCAATGTTCAGAGAATTTCCTCATGAAAGAATGATATTTCAGCAGAGATCAGAAGGAACGTAGGGATGGGATCATGCTGTGGAGCTTGGACTTCATTGCAAGGTCAACGGGGAACTATTGAAAGTTTCTAAGCAGAGGCTGAGAAGATAACCCTGCAGCCCAGAGAGCAGAGTAGAGGGCTCAGAGTAGACGTAGGGAGACTAATTTGGAGTCCCTTCCCATAGTCATCCCAAGGCTGCTGATGGCTTGGATCCTAGCAGTAGCAGTGAAGGTGGAGGAGATTGACTCTGAGACACTTTTGGGAGGTAAAACTGGCAAGACTTGGAGCTAGGTCCAATGGCCAGGGCAGGGGTGAGAATGATTTTTCTAGGTTTCTGGCTAGCACCATGAGAGGGATCATGCTGCAATTTAGAGCCAAAGCAGGTATGAGCCTAAGACCAGAAGGCTCACCTTTTCTGTTACTCTACCTGCAATTAGAGGTTCAAATTAGGCAAACCACTACAGTCAGAAAGAAAGAGGGAAACCTCACCAGGTATATTTGTACCCTTCACCTCTGCATGCTAGCTAACAGCCGCTGAGCAGCATCTCCCAATACCTGCCATTAATTAAAGAGGAGGGGGTGATATGTGTTTTCCGAGGGATTTCCTTACAGCCTCAGAATTTGTAGCTAACCAAAGAGAGACTCATTCTGCTTGGCTACAACCTAGTTCCAGGCTGTGATGGCTTAAAAGTCCAGCCCATACCATCTGGAAAAGTGCTAATACTTGTTTACATGGTGTCTTCACTTATTCTCTGCTGCTATAAGAGAATACCCGAGACTGGGTGATTTATAAACAATACAGGTTTATATTGGCTCATAATGTTAGACATTTCAAAATCTGAAAGCGTAGTCCTGGCATCTGAATTCACCTCTGCAAGAACTAACTCGGCACCAGGAGAGGAGTATTAAGACTTCTTTCTGACCTCCTGTAATCACTACAGCGGCAATCAAATTTCAACATGGGTTTCAGAGGGGACACACCATGTTCAAACTGCAGCATATGGTAAAAGCCCTCTAGCCTTTAGCTGTGTTATTCTCTGTCTTCTGAAGAATGATCCAACAGGGAAAAGAAAGCAAGCACCCATTTTGCATGCTCTCTCTCTCACTTTCTCTTTCTCTCTCTCACTTTCTCTCTCTCTCTCTCACTTTCTCTCTCTCTCTGTCTCCCTGTTGATATTAAAATCCTCATCCAGACCACAAGAAGAGAGCTCTGACTCTGCTCCCTGATGCTTCTGTTGCAGACCCTCTCAGGATACTCCCCTCATGGGGATGCAGAAAAAGAGATTTGTGGTGTGAGTTAAGGGAAGGAGCCCTGGCATGTGGTTCCAAGCTGGCTCTGCCTGTCACTGTTTGCTTCTGTCTAGGAAGCCCACCCCAATGCTGTCTGCAAAATGGAAGCTATCATCCTTTGGTCTGATGACCAATGATGGTCAAACAGAGTTGACCTCATTTATCACACCTTCCTTTCCTGAAATATTTTCCTGACTTGACTTTCGGGAGCCATTACTCTGCTGATTTTCCTCCTGTGTCACCGACTGGCACTTCTAAATCATCTTTGCTGATTCCTACTTTCATTCTTAACCTTTAAAATTTGACTTTCCCTAAGGCTAAGTCCTTGAGTTGCTTTTCTTCTCCCGCCTCGTCTACTCCCTGGTGATTGTGTCAAGTCCTATCACTTTAAACGTTATTTATACCGTGGTCCGTATCTGCAGCCTCAATATCTCACTCATTACCAGTTTCTTCCTTCCCACATCTTCATTTATATATCAACCCTAATATGTCTAAATCTGAGTCCTTAATTTCCTGCCATCCATCTTTCCCGCTCTTTTCTGGCTTTGTTCAAGATAACACCAGTTGCCTAATTTTACTGAGACCAAAAACATCAGGGTGATCCATGCTGCCCACTTTCCTTCATCCTCCAAGAGCCATCCATAAAAGCAACTCTCAGCTGTACCCTCAAGGCACATCTTGAATCCAGTCTATCTTCCTGACCTCCACCGGTGCCTTCTGTCCAATGGACCATTGTCTTTCCTGGGGTTCTGGAATGGCCTCCTGAACAAACTCTGTTTCCTTCCTGCATGCTCTCAATCCTTATCCAGAAGTCAGAGCTTTCATTCTACAATATGAACCAGATTATGTTATTCTCTGTCCTTCACTCTCCACTCATCTTGTATTACTTAGATCAACTCCATAGTCTGTGACCTTGGAGGCCTCAGCCCAGCCCACTAGCCTCACCCTCTGCTCTCCTTCCCTCACTAATAGAGCTTAGTCACACGGGTCTCCTTGCTGTTTCTTGAATGTGAAACACCCTTGTGCCTTTGGAGTTTTGAACACGGTGCATGAAGATGCTCCTGTAGGGTACAGCTGTCTCTGCTTCATGTAGATTTCTGTTTCAGCATCACTTCCTGCAAGGGTCCTCTTTAGTCACTTCTTAAAGATACCTTATCTTTCTTCTCCTTCTTTTTCACCTTACTCTGTTTTATTTCTCTTTGGTACATGCATCACTATCTGGCATGCTGATCCCTCATCATTTAAACTTTGGTTAGTCTCTCTATAAAAATATAAGATCAAGGGGGCAGGAAACTGTGCCTATACCTCCCACTGCTGTATTGCCAGTCTAGGACAGTTTCCTGCATATCATAGGTGCTCGATAAATGCTTGTTGAATTGCTACACGAATGAGTGAGTGAATGAATGAATGAATGCCTAGTTCTATTTTTAAAAGATTAAGGAAAAAAACACCCATAGGACCAAAGAGAGTACACAGGAAAATAGGGCTATCAAAAAAATGCGTCCGTTTTGGAGCAAGTTGAGAAAGATTAGTGAGGACAGGGAGGGAAGACTGTGAAGAAAAAAAGAAGGTTGCAATTAAAAAGAAAAAAGGACTTACAGTGCCTTGTTCAAAGAAAAGAAGGCAAAATAAGAATAAAGAATAAGGATATTGTAGGATATTGTGCTTAAATACTTCCTGGGAACACACAAACCCTGAAGTGAGAATGTATGTAATACAATCAGGAGAAAGACATTCTAAAGGAGTAAAACACATTATGGGAAAACAGAAAGAGAAAGCAGAGGTGGAAAAAAAAAATAAAATGTGACGCTATTGTGTTTCCAAAAGGCTACAGTGTCCTTAACTGAATGCTTGTGTGAATGGTTTTGGTTTTCCTGGTGGTGGGAAAGGAACTGCAAATAGCCTACGTACACTCTGGAAATTCTTTTTGCAATTTCTGAAAAGCCCATGAGACGTGAATGCAACAATGGATGTGGAAGTATAAAGAGTTCTGCAATTGAAAGGTATTGTCATGAGAAGAATACAAAGGGACACTGCTAGGATGTGAGAGTTAACTCTGGGGAGCCTGCTTGGAATGCTAAATGGACTCAAATCCAGGACTGGGGGCAAACTCAGAACTCCTATTATCACATAACTGAGGCAGCCAGTGATGACTTGCAGACATACTGCTGGTGGCAGGAGTGACAGGAAGAGCGAGAGATGTAACCCCTGGAGAATGAAGAGCTCTTTGGGCAGCTTTCATAGCAATAGTTCTTTGGGCTCTCTTACCTATTCAGAAGCTTCCTCTTTGGCAATTTTGATTGTGAGCCATGCAGAAGAGTAGATGCAAATGCAGATGCAGGGATGGGACTCAGTATGCACCCGAACAGGGATTCTGATCCCTGTTCCTGATCAACCAGTAGATGAGCAGATGGTACCATCAGTCTTCCTCCAATTAAAGACGAAGCAATATGTAATCTAGGGCAACCATCGATATGTATGGGGGAAGTGGAGAGGGGCAGGTGGAGGAAGGGAGAGGGAGGGAGAAAAGGGAGGTATCTAGGGGATAATTCTGATTTAAGAATATATGCATACCTTACTGTTACTTTGTATGCATTTATGATTTACAATAACTCAATTTCTTAATTAAAAAAAGAAATCAAGGCTTGGGGATGGGGAGATGGTTTCTGCCATTGACCTGCATGCCCTCCTCTTAGACAATAGAAGAAAACTATACCTCTCACCTTCTCCTCCAAGTTTTGGCATTGAAGTCTGAAAGACAGAACCTGTAGCTCTGTGGGAAATGAAGCTTGAGATCTCAACAGCAGTGCTGAAGGCACTTAGAAGAACAGTTCCTTGAGACCAGTTTTGAGATCCTGCAATGCAGAAGTCGGTGGTCCATTCCCCTTGTCCATCCTGTGCGTTTCTAGAGCAATCTGGACAGGGAGCTGGGTCCGATTCCTGATGCTCCCCATGCTGGATGGAGGGTGCCACGCTTTCATCCCAACAGGTCATATTAAAGGGTTAGATACTCCCTGACTGGGACTAATGTTGGGACAACCAAAGAGGGTACAGCGTCTGCCATTTGTTTGCACCTTTCCTACCCTTGTGTCTTGGAAATCATGCTCTGGGCAGCCTGTCTCACCCAGACATGGAGTGATGGCCTCCCACATCCCTAGACACACAAGCCTACCTACTGCACTTCCGCAGCCTCAACCTCCAACCTGCCAGAAGAGGCTGGAACTTGGAGGTTGAACCTCTTTAGAGAAACATGGGGTAAACTCATTCAAACTCTCTAGGACAATGCTGCAGGCACAGCCCACTTTCCCAAGCTTGGTAACTATTCCAGACACATTTCCAAGATGAACAAATGAAACAGCAGCCATACCTCCAATTGATCCTGAAGCAATATTTACAACTTCTGTGCTTTCAACCCCAAAAGCTGAAGACCTCCTGAGTGTGATGTTCTTGGGAAGAGAACATCAACGGGTCTCGGAATGTGTGCTAGGATTCTCCCTGAGACATAACCAGAAATCTCCCCAGTGGTACTGTTAGCCTCAAGGGAAGTTTATATTGCTACTTCAATGTTTGTATGGTTCTTTTCCATGCTTAGACTAGGTGAAAAGTTCAGGTGGGAATCTGCCCCTTTCTCTGAAATATTTCAGTACTTTGGAGCTTATATCAGTCAGAAGAGGTTAGGTTTATGTGCAACAACAACTAAACCCTAAAATTTCCATAGGTTCAAACCATTAAAATATATTTCTTGTCTGTGCTGCGTTTCCCCTAAGAATGGCAGAAGGCTCAATTTATTAGAGTCACTCAAGGACTTCGATTGATGGAGGAGCCATCATATTGAGCACTTTGGGCCACCATATCACAAGGGAAACTGTATCTAGAGGGTATCAAGTCAGCAATTATATACTCCATTCTAAAATTGACATGTCACTTGTTCACAGCACACAATCAGAACTAGTCATTTGGATGTATCGAATCACAGAGAGGCCAGGAAATGCAATTCTCCTCTGCTCTAGAAATGAAAAGAAGCATACGTTTTTGCAAATAGCACTAATGACAACTTCCACGTACCTGGGTTAGAAAGCTGGCTCCTAAGTGCCCAGTCCTCCAGGAAAAACATACAACACTCTTGGTTAGAAGCTCCAAAGATGCCCCTCCTCCCTTCCTTTAAATTTGAAATGAGGAGAGGCACTTTGGAGATTCAGTGGGAGGGTTAAAGATAAACCAGTGGCCAAAGAGTCCTGAGCAGGAAAGATTTTGTTACCCTTTGGGGACATTTTTGAGCAACATTTACCATGACAATGGCTCCTGGAAGCATGACATTCAAATGTTATTGATTCCATAGTGTGCTGGCCAGGACCCAGGAGATGCTCAGAGCCAGGAACAGAGCCAGCAAGGCCAGCTGTGCTGCTTAAGTGAGGCTGACAGATGCCCCAGAATCCAGACTACTAAGGGCAAAGGACCCTCAACCCTGAGGACACAGGTGAAGACTTAAAGTTCATCCCTTCCTCTGGTAAGGCCCAGGAGTCTGAGCCCTGTGAATAGCTCTTCTCTTGTTTTTCTTCAAATTCACACCAAGTGTTTCTTTACTTGCTCACTTTTCAGCTGTGTGATGAATGTCAGGTAACAGGGACAAAGCCTGCTCTTTAGTCCCTCTCCAGTACACACTTCCAGAGTCTAGGTACACATGCTCACTCCAATCTCCCTCCCTGCCCACATCTCTCTGAAATCCTCCATAGAACCTGCTAGGAACCATAACCCTAAGGCTAGCGAAAGCTCTGTGATTCCCCCTTTCCCCCTTCTTTTGGAGCCTATGCCAAAGACTGGGAGAAACAAAAGTTAAAATGTAGCAATGAAATAGGTAAAGTGGGATGCCATGTTCTGAAGCCATGCTGGCTTTGAGGGAGGAAACCAGGAGCTGGAGAGCCCAGGTGGCAGGGGGATCTCACTGAGTCAAGGGCATGAGACTTCTGGGAGAAGAGGCTGGCACTGGGAAAGAGCAACACAAGGATTCAAAGGGGTCCTGTAGAGTCAGTCCCACATGAAGAAGCTGGCATCTCTGAATGGACCTCTGAGAACCATGCCAAAGCTAGCCCTTCCAACTTCCTCTGGGGAAACTGAGATAGAGGGTAGCAGTAACTCAACACAGCCGGTTGTTGGGAAAACAGGTGTGAGACCTCAGGAACCCTGGCCCAATGCCCTTTGCTTTGCATGCCAAATGGCAGTGGTGATGGCTGTAGACTCCAGGCAGCCAAGACAGCTCAGCAATCCCTGGGTTTGGAATCAGAGAAGGGCCCAAAGGAGAAGCAGTTGTGAGATCATTGCTCAAATTCTCAAATATTCTGAAAAGGACACTGGTGCCCCAGAGCTACCATGCAAGAACAAAGGTAAAATGCACATCATTTCTTCCATAAGATTAATTCTACCTTGATTTATCATTCAGGACTTTGGGGAGCTTCAGTTGAAATTCCAGTTAGTTAAGTCATATTTTTTTGACCTTGAAAACTTTTCTCTCTCATACTCTATAAAAACCCTTTGAGTTGCAAGTGACACATAAAACTTAAATTGGATTAATGAGGAGGAAAAAAAACTGGAATCATTTGTTCTGTTATTCCATTTTTTCATTGCTATAAAAAATACCGGAGGGTTGGTACTTTATTTTTTTAAAAAAAGAGGTTTATTTAACTCACAGTTTGGAAGGCTGAAAATCCAAACAGCATGGTGTCAGCTCTAGTAAAGAGCCCCCTAGCCACATCACCCTAGGATGGATGACATGGTGGGAGGGGCACATGTGAAAGGGAGAGAGCTCATGGAAAGACAAAAAGCCAGAGAGAAGGCAGGAGTGAGTCTTGTTCTTTTATAACAACCTTGTTTCAAAAACTATCTGGAGTTCCACAAAACACTAATTGCTTCCAAGGGTAGTGATCCAATGACCTAATCACCTTCCACTAGACCCTGCCTCTTAAAGGTTCCATCATCTCCCAACATCTCCACATTGGGGACCATATTGTCAACTCATGAACCTTTGGGGGACACACACAAATCATATCCAAAGTATAGCATTGGCCAAATAACTGAAAAGTCAAAGGTATTGCCTAATTCAGGTATCAACTCAACTGCTGGCATCAATCTCTCTTTCCCTCTCATTCTCTGGTTTTCCTTCACTTGGGTGAAGCTGACTCTTCTCATAAAGCTGCCCACAGGACCAGATTTTTATATCCTAGCAACACCAGCAGAAAGATGGCTTCTCAGAAAGTGTCCCATGATTACCTCTTTTTGGCCCAACCAAGGTCATTTTTTTCATCCCAAGTCAACAACTATCTTCAGACAACGCAGTACAGTTGACCAGTTCCCCATACCCAGAGGTGGGTGGTGAGGGCTCATTCTCCCTCCAATGGCAAGGACTAAGAATGCCAGGAAATTATTTGTAATGAAAACAGGATGCTGTTCCCAGAGGGAAAATAAATGGTTAAGCAGGGAGGAAGACCATCACTCATTCCAAACACCTGCTAATCTTCCATGGAACTGGTTCTGGAAATGCGGTGCTGCATCTTGCTGTCTCCCTAAGCGGCCATTAGCTACTAAATGGTTGTTTAATTAAGTGAGCTTCTCTTGGGTCTGAAGAGGTTGAACTCAAACAAAACATAGGATGTTCCCTCCATAGTTCTGCTATTATGTCTTAAACTGGTCAAGAAAACAAACAAGAAATGGAGATTCAGGGCTTCTGTCAGCCCCCTGGGAGTCTGATTCCAGTGATTTCAGAAGGAAATTGAGTCCCTATAGCTATGCAATAGACTCAGTTGAGGTTTTTTTAAAGCCTTTGGGTTATTTGTAAAATGCATTGCTTCATTCAAATTTAAAGTCTCTGCTTACCTAATTGTTTATAGAAATTCACACAAATGAGATTAACATTAAAAAAAAAAAGACAACAAGATAATTAAGTCTGATTGCTCCAGAGCAGGTTGGTGACAGTCTGGAAACGTGCCAACACTAATTGTTTGGAGATGTTTCCCACACAGTTAATTGCAAATGGTCATTGAAAGCCCTTGAAATTAACTTAGGTCCCCTCAACTGAAGTGTGGAGAAGGGATTTAGAAGTGTGAAGGAGATGAGGGCTTAGAAATGAGGACCCAACAGAGACATCTGATCCTTCCTGTCCCAGAGAGCTGTTCAACTAACATTGTCAAATCTTGTCACTTCTCTGGGTCTTGGTCTTCTGATCTGTACCACAGACTTGGGGATTGGTGGTGGGGAGGTCATGTCAGGACAGAATAACCTGACGTTTTGTGATCCCCTCCTTTTTTGGCCTTGTATAAGCTCTGAACTGGGATTGGCAGAGTTTTTTTTTTTTTTTAAATGATGCTGAGTTTTCCAGACACTTGTCAGACCTATAAGAATAACTTTTTATAAAGACAGAATAAAATGGAAAAGGCTACTTCACACTGGTCGTAGGATGCAGAGTTGAAGGAAAATATGGATTAACAGCTCTGGAAGACCCCCCACAGACTTGGTTGGGAAGATTCCCTTGTAGTGAGTTCTTGGCCAGTAAGATTTGGTGCAGGGAGGAGAAGGGAGAAAGAGCCTGAGCATATGAATATGTGTGTGGGGAGGGTGTTAGGGGAAGCCTCAACAGGCTGTGGGCTGGCATAGTCTTGCTGAGAGTTGTTGTATTCTTGTGGTGCTAAGGAACAGATTCCAATGCCTGTTTACTGGCAGGACTCACACGTGTCCAGGTATCTTAAAGGAAACAGAGATCCCCATGGTTCAGGAGGCACGGGTATGTTTTGAGGTACAAAGCACTGTGGTGACCAGGTTTTCCAGCTGTCCCTTTGGTGGAGTTGCGTTCTGACCCTGGCGCTTGACTGTCAACCTAACTCAGCTCTCCTCTGCCTGGGCATCACTCCTGCGGAAGGGTAGAGCATGAGCTGATCCACCCTCACCCTCACTTTTTCAGCACGCAGCTGCTACCTCCTGAGAGCTGTGTATCAGCCCTGTCTCTGCTAGTTGCTTTTACTTCAAATCTCACAGAAGCATACAGTATCCTACCCATATTTCTGGTTAAAATTCTCATAAAGGTGAATCCAGTTCATCTTGGTGACAGTTATCTGTCCAGACCAGAATTTTTATTGTGTGTCAAGCACTAGTGAAATCAGTGACCTGTGGAACAGAAAATGGACACTGGTCAGTCATTTCCAAGAGCCCTTTGCCTCCACAAGCAGTTTAGCAGAAGAGTTTATGGTGTCAGGTTGATTGGTGCAACTGTTGTAAAAATACATAGAGAGAGGGGGGTAGGGATGAAAGCTGGAGAAATGGCATTGGAATAAGTGCATGGAAAAACCTTAATTTGAAACCACTGATTCTCAAACTTGAATGTGTGTCAGATATACTATGGAGGTGGGGTTCAGTTTCTGATTAAATCTGGGGTTAGGCCTGAGAAACCTCATTTCTGGCAAGTTCCCAGGTAGGAACATAGGTTTTTATAGAAAAATTTTGCCAAGCCCTGTTCTGGACAGGGTATTATTCTAAGTATGTTGAGGCTTACCTGAATAGAAGAGATACATAATTCTAGAAATTATCTTGAGGATTGTGGAATCAATCAATGATCTGGTTTAGTCTCCATTCCTGGGCTCTTGATTAACACCCCACTCTCCCACAGTTCCCAACTCTGGGGAAACCATCTATCTCAGACCCACTTGAGAATTTGCTCTTGGAAGCAGGGATGGGGAAGTAGATTGCTGGATTGACAGCAGAGCTGACTGTACCCCAAACCATGGTTGTTCCTCCTATCAGCTGGCTTAATAACTCAGCTCCACCTTCCCCTTCTCCTACTCAAGTATCATGTTAAAACTCTAGTGAGTGGAGGTGACTACACACATTTATTATAAATTTTTGGGAGTAAATAATGTACATGTCACCAGTATTGAGCAACTAGATAGAAGGGTCATGGCACACCAGTGGAGGGAGACGCAGCTGGGAACTGCCAAAGTGGAGCCTGGGAAGGAGAAGACTGCTCTTGAAAGAGCGAAAGCGGGCCCGCCTAGTGCTCTTCCAAGCAGATGCTAATGAATCTAACCTGCCCTTAACCTCCCTGCCTGAGAAGCAAGCTGGTAATATGATGAGCTGTCATTGTTCATTACAGGGACAGATTATGAGCCCAGAGGTGTTCATGGGCTTGAACAGGCATGAATGCAGGAGGCCGAGAGAGGGACTATACTAGGGAAAGAGGGCTGAAGAAGGCAGGCAAGGGACAAAGATCAGTCTACCCCCAGGTCAGCCTCTGCCATGCACTTCTGATGGGCAGCGTCTCCTCATTCAGACATGGAAGGACTTCTTCCTGCACATTACTAGAGGCCTTCGTAATAGCCAAACAGACAGATGAACTGGGGGGGGGGGGTCTCTCCAACTGCCCCGCAAATTCCAACACAGGAGCTGCTGCACAAAGAAGAAAACAGACTGGGAGTGTGGGCTAAGGAGGAAGGACCCAGTATTCTCCTGGTCCTTGGAAGAATTCCCTTTTATTCATAGGACAATACTCCTTAAGATCTCAGGTAAATTATGGAAGTCTTGGATCAGAGAGCAGAAAGGAGCCACAAGATTCTATCTGTCTCAGTTCCCTGTGATCAGGAGTAGAATCAATATCCCATGATCACAAACTGAATCTCCAAAAAGTCAAATGACTTACCTAAGGTCACTGGACCAAGATTATATGGGAAAGGAAAGAATTAGAATTCTGTGAGCATTTCTGCCTCCCAATGTTGGTTATTTCCATAATCCAGAGGTTAATGAGATGGTAGCCCATGCAAGAGGCAAGAAGGTGAGTCATGTGCATACTTAAGTTTGCTGCATGTTCCTCTCCAAGATGCATTCTTACTCCATCCATCCAGGATAAGCCTCTCTCCTGTCCTGACCCTGCTCAGCCCCATTGAATCCCTGTGTGTCCTTCAACCAACCTTTCAGGACTCAATCCATGAGCTTGTTGCAATAATATCCTGTTCACTTTGTTGTGGACTGCAAGCATCCCCTCATTAGATTGAAGGTTCTCGAAGGTAAGTACTCACTGCTCTTGTAAAATCTAATGTGTTTTAAGATTTTCAGCACAAGTCCACTGACTGAGCAAATCAGCCGGATGTTGCCCTAAGATTTTTAAGCAAAAGGGAAAGAGAGAGGCAACTTGAAAGGACCCATTTCTAGAAGCAAATTTTCACCTATTACCTCCTCCCTCAAAAAGATGAGACAGCTATTTCTTTTTTTTTAATTGGTGCATTCTAATTATACTTAATAGTGGGATTCATTGTGAAATATTTGTACATGCATATAATGTAATTTGATCAACTGATTCACACTACATCTCCTTTCCATCTCCCTTCCCCTCAGCTTCCTATCTCTGCTCTACTGGTCTCCAGCAAGATATTTCTTTTTTTTTTTTCTTTTTTTATTATATGTATGTAGAGATACAGTTGAGGGGGAAACATTATCAAACCATCAATAACCAATGTACATATACTTAGTTATCCAGGGCTAATGCCAAATTATGGATGCCCAGCTTGGTTTTCCCCTGTTGCTGTTTCCCCCAGAAGAACTCCTTCGTTAAATGGGTATCTTGTGCAGGAATGAGATCTGCTTCTGAGATGGTTCCCCCATGTTCCCACTCTCCAGTCTCCTAAGAGTTCTTCCTACACCCTCCCTCCTCCTTATCCTCCTCCCTACACCTCCAATAGGGAGCCATCCCCCTATTGCGTTGAGAATCATACAATTTGAAGTTATTGTTAGCTTAGCCATCTAACATACTGCTTCCCCATGTATTCTAGCTTCCACATATGAGAGAAACCATTCGGCCCTTGAGTCTCTGAGATTGGGATACTTCACTTAGCATAATTCTTTCCATCTCCATCCATTTGGCTGCAAAAGCCATAATATCATCTTCTCTAATGGCTGAGTAGTATTCCATTGTACATATGTACCAAAGATTTGTATCTACTCATCGAGTAAGGGGCATCTGGGTTGGTTCCATAGTCTAGCTATAGTAAATTGAGCTACTATAAACACTGATGAAGCCACATCACTATAGTATGCTGATTCTAACTCTTTTGGGAAAATACCCAGGAGCGGGACAGCTGGGTCATAAGGTGGTTCCATCCTTAATTTTTTAAGGATTCTCCTCACTGCTTTCCATAGTGGCTGAACCAGTTTGCAGTCCCACCAGCAGTGCAACAATGTTCCTCTTTTCCCACAGCCCCTCCAGCATCTGTTATTGTAAGAATTTTTCATTTTTATCACTCTAACAGGAGTGAGGTGGTATCACATTGAAGTTTTGATTTGCATTTCCCTTTTAGCTAATGATGTAGAGCATTTTCTCATATATTTATGTGCTTTCTGGACTTCCACTGGAGAGAAGCTTCTTTTAAGTTCCTTAGCCCATTTATTGATTGGATTATTTGTGAGTTTGGAGTTTAGTTTCTTTAGTTCCTTGTATATTCTGGATATTAACCCTCTGTCCAAGGTGTAGCAGGCAAAGGTTTTCTCCCATTCTGTAGGTTCTCTCTTGATGCTCTTGACTAGATCTTTAGCTGTGCAAAAACTTTTTAGTTTAATTGCATCCCATTCATTTATTCTTGATTTTACAGCTTGAGCCATGGGAGTTTTGTTAAGGAAGTAGCTGCTGACTCCTATATGCTGTAGTGTTGACTCTACTTCTTTTTCTAGTAAGTTTAAAGTTGTTGGCTTAATATCCATGTCTTTGATCCATTTTGATTTAATTTTTGTGCAGGGCCAAAGATAAGGGTCCAGCTTCAGTTGTCTACATATGGCTATCCAGTTTGTCCAACACCATTTGTTGAACAGGCTATCTTTCTTCCACACCATGTTTTTGCCCCGTTTATCAAATATCAAATATTTAAATATATGGGGTTTTGTCTCAGGATCTTCTGTTCCATTCCACTCATCTTCGGTTCTGTTTTGATACCAATACCATTCCAACGAGATATTTCTATTGTAGACATGCCCTGAGGATGTGCTGTTGTCGTTGCCTTTCTGGATCCACTCTCCCCATCCTCCACTTCTCACATAATTCCTGGCACATGGTAGGTGCTCGATGAATGTTGGCCAACTGAACGCAGTAAGGGAAGGAAAATACAGGGGGGGCGGAAATGAATTAAGAGAAGGTAGGTTTGACAGATGGAAGCATGCAGGCAAGTGTCTGCACGGCTTTTTGGGCCTCTGCACCATTCCTGCCCTCTCATGCTCTGCTCTGTCCCAGCAGTGGTTGAACTGTGCACTGGACAGAGGAGGCCAACACTTTCAGGATTCAATAACGGCCCTGGATGCAGCAGTGGGAGCAGCAGCGGGTAGCTAGCTGTAGCCTCCCGTGTGATACTGCTGCTTTGCTTGCTACAACACATCAGTGATTTCTTTGAATAGCAACTGCTCCCTCTAGCAGTGTCAGCCACCCTGGTGCTGCTGAGCTCTGGAATGTCCTGCTCAGGCTCCGCCAGCCCTAGGACCAGTAGCAGCTTCCTGTCATTCCAATCTCTGGAGTAGCTCATTTTCCTCTCTGCAGCTCTACTGGCCCTTCCAATGCTTGTTACATGTTCCACCCAGCGGTTTCCCTGTGTTTCAAATAGCATGCTTTCTGTCTTGCTGGCTAGACTTTGGTAAAGGAAAAGAGCCAGAAAACAGTGCACAAACGAGGGGAGAGGTAAAAGAAGGAAGAGATGCATGGTGGTTCCAGAAACAAAGGTCAATTCTGATTGAAAATGCAAATGAGTTCAGAGGCATCCATTTTGCTCTCAGGACTTCAAGTCCTTGTGTTTTCCCTCCTGGAATGTCCATCCCACCCTGATTCAGGGCCTTGCTGGACCCAAAGTCCCAATGAAATCCAGCTGTAAGCTTATTTCTCTGGTTGAGCCTCCTGCAGGAGCTTGTCCTAATTCCTCTGGCCCTCTTCAGGTGGCACCAAATGGAGTCAAGGGACATGAGAAATGTAAGGAGCACTGTTTATAACAAGGCCAATCTTGCTTGAATAATACCTGGGGGTTTGGACTGTCCATTTCCCCTCCCAAGTTTTCCTTGGCAATTCTATAGTTTCATGTGTAGCCAATAAACAATTCTGTCTGGTGCCACCATAAACTCTCACACCCGTCCTTCCTGTTTGAAGGTTGAGATTGGACATTGCCTTGTGCTTCTTTGACTCTGAAACTAGATCTTGAATTCCTGACTGTGTTTGTTGTGAGAGCTGTCAAGAGGCCCTCACAGGATTCCCTGGCCTTGCTATAGTTTAAATCACGTGTTCTTCCTATAATCAAAAGCTAGTGAAGGGGCTGGAGCAGTGGCTCAGCGGTTTCAGCGCTTGCCTGGCAAGCACGAGGACCCGGGTTCAAACCCCAGCACCACGTACACAACTGAGTGTTTCTAGCTTCCTCTGCAAGAATCCTCTTCATTTCCAACTAAATCAGGAATGACATGAATTCATAAAAGGGGATGGAGCTAGTGGGAGGCTGGGAAAAGCTGCACAAGGCTGGGTCAGACAGCTGCTGACCCTCAATGAGCACTTACCATTGTGCCCTCCTCCTTTGCCCTTAAACCAGGAAGATCCTTCTCAGCTCCTCCAGGCTGCACAAGCTTTCTATTTTAGTCTGTTCTCCCTTGGTTCTTTCTTGACTCCTTTCTATTTGCATTCCTCCTCCTTTTCCCTCTGTCCTACTCAAGAGAACTTCATCTCTATAAAGCAGAACTCGAGGGCATAAGCTGAGAATGTGCAGGTGGGGATGAAATTGGGGGCTTCCAGAGGGCAAGGGGTGAGACCCTCACCAGGTGGTGAAGCAGCCTTAATGGATGTCAACAAAGTCCCCATTAAGATCCAGTAGCAAAGATCAATAGGTGATCTAACAGGATTGTTTCATAACTCTCTCTAGAAAGGTCCAAAACCAAAGAGCAGAGAAAAATAACTGCATTTAATTCAAAGCAGGAACTCAGCAGAGCAAATGGTGAAGGAGATGAAGAATCTGGTGGAAATTTTGCAAGTGACATTGAGTTGACCGGCCATAAAGTGATGCCCTTCAAGAGAACAAATTGAACTGCCAACTCCTCTGGCATCTCTCCCGCTCCCCACCCACACATACACATGTATGGATCCCCGATACAGTCCCAAGCTGACAGTTGATTCTCTCCCATGAGTTGAACACTTTGGAAAATGACTAAAAAATTTGGAAGTCTTCATATTTCATTTTGTTCAATAGAAAAGAAAGAGGACTAATATCTACAGTTGCACCTTCTTGGTCTTCTGCTTGAGCTGCTTCTTAACATTATTTTAATATGGAACATTGTACAGATTCCTAGGTCTTCAATTGAGCTGTTATAGAAGACAGTTTTTCCCTCACTTCTCCCTACACCAATATCCTCAATTTCAAGGTAAGAAAGTTTGGTGGTTTATCATAAAAGGTTTCTTGGGTCCTTGCTGGATTGTCACAAACTGTGCTCCTTGCATGTCTCATGTCCCTTGACTTCATTTAGGGTCACCTGCAGAGGCCGAGAGGGATTAGGACAAGTTCCTGGAGGAGGCTCAACCAGAAAAATAAGCTTACAGATGGATTTCGTGGACGTTGGGTCCTGCAAGGCCCTGCCTGAGTCAGGGTGGGAACGGACATCACAGGAGGGAAAACACAAGGACTTGAAGTCCAGCAGGAGACTAATGTGGAGGCAGCCATCTAAGAGCTGAGTTTCAAGCCTGGAAAACTTCAGAGCACTGGAGCTTCAGGTCCAGAGGCAGACATGTCACAGACGTTAAGTGGAGAAGGGTGTGTCCCACAGTGTCCTGGGCAAGCAAGACTCCATAGTCCAGAAATGAAGGAGTGACAGGAGCAGCAACGGGCAGGACCACTGAGGCAGAGTCAAAGCTTTGGGTCTTTCCCCTGGTGCTTGGGGAGGACAGAGGAGGACAGGGCTGTCCCTGACTAAGGTGATATATGACTAAGATCTCTTGGAGTCTATAACCCTGAGAAATTGAGAAAATGCAGCCAAGGAAGATGGCTCAACTCTCTGACTGGGAAAATGGCACTATACAACTAATTTAAATATTAGTTCATATGATTTGGGCGGGAGGGTGTGATAGCAAGGGTGGGGTGAGGTGTGGAAGAGGACAATTTGAGGGAAACTTACTTCTGATGGAACAAAATACAATTTTCAGTATGTAAAGTACTCAAGCATCCTGAGGGCTGCAGAATCATCATCAGGATAAAGTCAGAAATGCAGAAAAGACCCCACGTTTTATCAACTCTGACTTCCTACTGAAGCTTTTGAACGGACCAACATGAACAGTGTATACAGGGATGCAGTCTAAAATACTAATTTTCTCAAACCACACTGGTTGGCAGAGTAGAAGAAAAAGAGTTTGGCTAGATTAAGGCCAAGATAAATGAGTATAAATTATGTGTCAGGTAGTTTATCAGTTTGAGCAGGAGAATTAATCTACAATATGTGTGTCTCTGTATGTGTGGGGATATATACTGCAGAAGCATTAGGGTTGAGAGATGGTGTAATTAAAAAAGTCAAGAATCACCTCTGTGAAGGCTCCTGCATCATCATTAATTCAGCCACATTACCTTCTACAAACATCGCACTAGGTCCCGGCTGCAGACTCCAATGACTCACAGAGGAGGACCAGCTGCCAGCAGCATCTCTGAGGCTCCGTGGGGAAATTAGTGATTTTCCTACTTGACCAGCTCCTAATTTAACCAAGCCATGCCTGGAGCAGCTTTTTAACTCTTTATATAATATAACCCTGGAGGAGGTGATAGTTACCTAGTAGTGGCTAGGTGTCTATTTCCCCAGGTCTGGGATAGGGCCCTGAAAGTCTGCATTTCTTCATATCCCTACCCTAACCCTGTATCTATACCCAACCATGCTATAACCAAGGAAAATAAGATGTGTCTTCTCTCCACAAACAGCTAAGAAAGTCAGCTCCAGGCTCCCCTCCCCTCCATTCGTGTAGAGTGAGCTTTCTGCAAGTACTGTCATTTCTTAGCCATGACAAAGATGGAAGTCTACATGTCCTTAAAGAACTTCTAGAAAATGTGATCAAAATTCAGATTCTTCAAAAGATGTGAAGGTTCCTTCTACCCCTTGTGAAATGCCTAATTAAAAGTAAATAATAAAATATACCATCCCTATCTCCTTGGTGCTCATCCATGAACACCTCATGTTCGTTCTCTGCTCGTTAAAATTCAAGCACACAACTTACTCCCACCTTTGGGCACAGCCATCTGAGTCGGTTTGCCTTTGTCCTACCATTACCTAAAGCCCCAGCTCTGCATCTAGGCTTTAAATCACAGCTTCATCTCCTTGAGACAAGGAAACAAACAGGACAGGACCCAAGAGGAAAGGCAGTAAATCCTCAATTCCCACGATTAGTGTAGGGATCTGGGAGAGGAGGAGAAATTGCCCTGTTTGACCATTTGAGAGAAAACCAAATGGGCAAAGTTTGTATATTTGGAACTAATAGCCACTGATGCCAGGATTGTCACCTTGGACTGGTTAATGCACTAAAGCTAGGCAGGAAATATGCACTTAAGTTCTAGCTCTATGAAAATTTCATCATACATATGTAAAAAGCTATTATGTATGATATGTAAACTATAGCTAATTCACAGCACAAATGAATGTGAAGATTAAATGAGATTATACACATGGTTGCTTTTTATAAATCCAAATGGTCATTGATAGCTATCTCTCAAAATTTTGGGCCGTCCTCAATGGCAAAGCAATCATGGTGGAGAGTTTCTGATAAGCTATTTTGTTCTTTTTCTCATGTATAACCTCACCGTTCACTTGGCTAGATATTCTACATACCTCTCTCAAGAGAAGTTTAGAGTTTGACAAAATGGTCAAGTTATGCTTTTGAGACTTGAAAAGTTGGGTCTCAGAAGGAAGGGGAGCAATATGGGCTCCAGCAATAGATTTTACAGATTATCAAAGTAGGACTTTCTCCCTTGCCCCCAACACCAGAACAGAGAAGGAGAGAGAAAGAGTGGATTCTAGACCACATCTAGAGAAAACATGCAGGAAGTCCGAGAGTCAGTGTGTTGTCTAGACCTGGGAGTAATGTGGAAGCCAGGAGAGTCCCTGCAATCTACCCAGCTTCCATTTGCATGAACATCATGGAGAAGCTCTGTTGTTGTCCCCTATTTGGACATTTGGTTTTGTCCATCAGGTCATTTGATGACCATCCTAAAGAAGTGACATTTGCATGTTCCCTAATTTCCTTTTTTGGTTGTCATCTAACTTAACTGCACTTGAACACTCTCCTTCAAATATCACAAGATATTTCTAAAATCCTCAAGTCAGAGGGGAGGGATCATAATATAGAGACGGGTAGGTGTGAAAAGATACAGCCCTGAACCTGTGCCTCAGTTGAATTTCACAGAACCAGCTGTCTTGGAGTGAATACAGTGCTGGGACAGGTACCATCACCCCACTGCAGCCAGAAAGGAATCATAGGACCCCCACCCATAAGGAGTCCTAGAGAAATATAAAATCAAAGGATATCAATGATGTGAGTTGCCCCGGTTACGTGAGTGTGTGTGCTTGGAGATTCCCACTCCCTGTATCTCTGAAAAATGGAAGAAAATGTTTTCATCTTTATTCCTTTTTCTTCCCCAGTAGCATATAGGGTATACAGGGATCATTCTTGATCTCATCCCCCCTCAACACCTCCAAAACTAACAACTCCACTCCAAATAAATCTATTTCAGAGGTAAAGTTTACAGGACATGCTGATGGGTTATATAGTGAAAGTGAGAGAGAGACAGAGATGAAGAGTGACTTCAAGTACTTTGACCTCAGCAACTAAGAAATGATGGTGTCATCTACTGGGACATAGAGAGAAGGAACATGAACTGGGGCCTGAAGTTAAGCATTTAATTGTCACATTTGTACTAAATTCTAAGCTCTGTGAGAATGCAGATTTCATCTTTTTCACTTTGCGTTCTTCTCCACTGCCTAGAACAATGCTTAGAATAATTATATCACTCAACAAATATGCATTGAATGAATAAATTGGGTGAAATAAAGGTAAATGCAAAAGGTACAAGGGAGAGAAACAAGTCTGAGATAGAAGAATTTTACAGATCACCTCAGGAAATGTTAAATAAAGTTAAGAAACCCAAGAAGCCTCACATTGAAGACATTGAGTAGGTTGTGGAATATTGGATCTTGGAGTTGAGAGAAGAGATCATGGATGAAATGAAAAAGGTCAATGGCATTAGTGTCCAACCGGAACTCAAAGTCATGAGATCTGATAAGATCACCCAAGAAAAGTCTCTTTGGATATAAGAAGAGGAGCCTCCAGTACCAATAATATTTACAAATCTGGAAAAGAGTGAAGATCCAGCTAAGAGGACTGTGAAGGGCTTTGTGATTATGTAAGAAGCAAAGGGTGAGATGACACTGTCTCAGAAACCACCAGAGTGAAGAGTTTCAAAAGGGAGCTACACAACTACTGTATCCAGTTCTGGTAAGATGTGCAAGATGGGTGTTATTTTTGTGTCTCTCATTGAGTTACAGTTTCTGGGGGACACACTTTTGGTCTTGCATTATGTTATCCCTAAGGTAATCACCCCTAACCCTATTGTGTTAAGGAGCACCAAGGAAATAGATGTGGTGTGGTACAAAGGACCAACAGAGAGTAGTGGGTTTTTATTCCTGCTGATGACACAGGATGACTTTACTCTATTCCTACCTCTGTTCTGGACACATCAGATAATATTTCCCATTTAATATGCAAGACAACTCTATAAAGTATTCATATTATGTCTATTTTACAGATTTCCCAAAGTCAGGGTGCTGGTCAATGTTAGGGACCAATACGGATTTTAGTGAACTGGTTAGATAGTAAACTATGAACTTAAGTAGACCTAGACTTGATTCCTGCTGCTGGCACTAGGTGACATGTTTTCATCCATCTGGATCTGTTTTCTTACCTGTAAAATGATCCAATTGGATTAGGTAATGACCACCATCACTTTAAACATCTCATCCTACGATTGGAGGTCTTGCTCTTTGAAAGCATAATACAGAAGGAGAAGTAAGAACCTGGAGACTTAATCTCATGCATGGCACTTAGGTGATACCTTCAGGTGCATCCTTCGGTCACCAAATTGTCTTCCCAAAGTCACTCACAGAGGAATCACCTGAGCTGCTGCATTTGCTGATACTGGTTCTGGGACCAAGGGACTGAGAGCAGCATCCTAGTTTGTTCCTCACTCGTTGGGCACCAGGCAAAGCATTAGCTGGTGTGATGAGAGGAGCAAGCTTTCATCTGTGCTGGCCTGAACCTGAGTTACCTGAGTCTGCTGCTGCAGCAATCAAGTGATTTTTTTTAAGCATTCTTCTGGAAAGAAATGGAGATAAATGCATGTGTTAGGAACAATGACCAGGATCTCTCACTACATATTTTAAAGGAGCACAAGAGATTTTGAGTTTGAAGCTGGGCAGGGAGGAGACACAAGGCCACCTCTGCAGCATCACTCCTCACAGTTGCCTGTAGGACTTTCAGTTCAGTGAAGAATATCATGCACATTCTCTCCAAGGTAAAAGACTGCGAAATGGGAGTTTATCCTGCACTGGCAGAGAATGAATGAGGGCCAGTGAGCAGAAGTTACAGTGAAAGTGAGTTTCAGCTTAGCAACACAGCATAGCAGAGTGGCCCAAGCACGTGCCCCCGCTGTGCTACCTAGAGTATAATCTGACTTTTTACACCTCAGTTGTCTCACCTATAAAATGAGGACAAAGCGTGTAAAGTGCTTAGCTTTTTGCCTAGGCTGTATTACCTTTAATTCCATTTGAATTAGAACATTTTGATAGAGTGCTCTGATAGTAGGTGTGGCCGGGGTTTGGTCATCTGAAGAGTAGGAAAGTTCTGAAGACGGAGACAGACCTTGTCCAAGCCCAGGATGGGAGGTCTTGGCAGTGCCTCTCTGTGTAGCTCACCACTGCAGGGTCCCTCTGATGCATGCTTCCATCCAGAGGTACAGATTTGTTTTACTTTGTCTCTCAGAAAAGGAAAATTTTGCACAAAATGTGTAAAAGTACTAGAAGTTTTTTTTTTTTAAAGATGGACTGTCAGTGTAGCAGTTGCTGAAATTTCAGAGTGAGAAAAGAAAAGAACAGAATGAACTTTCTCCAGCAATATGCCTACTTTTTGCTAGGTGAGGTGGGACCTGGTTCAGCTGTTTATGCTATTATCTCCTGCCTGTTTCTATGGCAACTCATGACTGACAGGGCACAGTTAACCTCTGCTTCTCTGATGCCAGAAGACCCAGCCATCTCAATGGATGCCAAGTCTTGGTTTCCTGTTCTTCTGAACTGAAGGAGACATGACCTTAGGAGACACCAAGGCTGTCAAAGGAATTTTCATTATAGCATCAGAGCCTCTTCTTTGTACAATGGAACATATGAAATGGTATAAATTGTCTTAGCTGTTCCAAGGGTGGGAGGTTGCACATTCTCTCCCCTCTGAGATGAAATGGTTCATGAAGCACTTCTGATGGGAGGATATGGACTCCAGAAAAAAGAGGAGACTCCCAAGGACTGAAAGTGTCAAGGAGGGCTTCCTGGAAGAAGTGGGATCTAAATTAATCCTGGAATGATGATAGGAGCTGGTGGATAAGGTTTCCAAGGCACCAGTATCAGGTGGGTCCTTAGATCCCTTACCCTGAACTTCTCCATCCACTCACTGGATATAGATTATTCTCATTTGTCCTTGTCACTCCCCCACCTCTGCAAGAAATCTATGATTTCTTCGACTCTGATATAAAAGCTGATGATATATTTTGTACATAATATTTAGGTTATGGAGATTTCCAGTTACATCTTATTTTCTTCCTCCCTGATACACTATTTTTTTTCTATGCTGCTTTCTTACCTCCTCCAAGATCTGTCCCAATAAATCTCCACAGGCTTCTCAAACTCTGAGCAATTTCCTTGGCTCAGTCCTGAAGTGACTGGGGTTGATTATATGACATAGAAATCAACCAAAGGAGGAATTAGATCATTTTTTCATTCTTTAAGATGGAGCATTTATACCCTTTATCTTGCTAATATTAACCAACTGCAAAGAGGCACACAGGGAATCACTAAGTAGTGGCTGGTAATGGAACTATCTCCTGGGCTTTAAATCAGAACATGGATATTGAGGATGGAAGAGTCACTTTAATAATCCGATTCTATAGATGTGTGGTCAGTGGTAAAGGTGGCTAAGGTCACATTTGAAAGGAAAGGGGCCCTTTTGCTTTTTGCTAATATGATTGGTCAGAGTCCAAATCATTAACTGAGCCATATTTATGCATGAGTGAGATCAGTCAATTTGAAAAGAACACGTAATAATTAATCCATCGATCTCTTCCCTCTCCAGCCATGTGCCATGAATTGAATGTCCTTCCAACACTAATGTCAAAATTTAATTGCTTTTGTAAAAGTAGAAAGAGGTGGGAACTTCAGGAAAAGATTAAGCCACACAGGCTCTAAACTCATGGGTGGGACCAGTGTCGTTATAAAAGGGCAGGTTTGGCATCCTTTTCCTCTCCTGATCTCCTGCTTTTCTGCCATATAAAAACATAATGACCCCACACACACTCCAAAGGAGGTATCAACAAGGCATCATCCTGATAGCAGAGGACAGCTCTGGCGAGACACCAATCCTGTCTTGATCTTGAACTTCCCAGCCTCCGGAGCTAGGAAAATAAATTTCTGGGGCTGTAGCAGTGGCTCGGTGGTTATGGTGCTTGCCTGGCATGCACAAGTACACGGGTTTAAACCCCAGCACCCACGTACAAAACTAAGTGTCAGAGCAATGAAAGCCGTGTGAAAAACTCAATAAAAGTTAATTCTCTCTCTCACACACTATCCTTCTCTCTTTAAAAAAAATAAATTTCTGTTGTTTATAAATCACCTTGTCTATAATATTTTGTTATAGCAGCAAAAACATACTAAAACAGTACCTCTATCACAGAGCAGAATTGATGAATGAATGGATAGCCTACCTCCTCAGCCAGGCATGATGACCTCTCTTCCCTCCTATGCATCCATCTAAATGAATTTACCACTGCTACGGTGGGAGGAACTGAGACCCCCAAACTTGGATTCTGACTTTAGGAGATAGAAGCCTGCTTTGGGTTTCAATCTATCCTTTATAATCCAATTCTTCTTTCCTAAAGAACTCAGGATTGGAGTGTTGAGTGAAAAGGGATTCTTTGTTTCCCACATAACTTTTCCTTGTGTGCAGCCCTTTGGGGAAAGTGGTGCTTGATTAGAAAATCAGAATCTGGATAGTGCTTAGACTTTTCCCAGAATAACATTAAGAACTACTCAGGACCTAACAGCACACTGTTCAGAGATGAATTGAGGTGGTAGCAACTGAGCTGAGTTTGGAAGGAGGAATGGAAATCTAACAGGCAAAAGGAGTATTTAGTCTTCAGGTTCACTGAGATGTGGGGAAAGAGTATTACTTGAGGTGAGTTTGCCCAAGAAATCAGGGAGCTTTCTTATACCCACGCAGGCAAATCCTGCTTCCTTGATGTTCTCACCATTTAATTTGAGTTGTCTAAGTGATGGATGGGCTGGGAGGACTGTTTCTCGATGGGCAAGGGACTCTGAGTCTGCTGGGTCGGCATGTTTTTGGCAGGCTGTCTGTCTTGATTTGTTGCTTTGAAGGGCCATTGCTCAGAAAGCCTTTGTTATCAGCAGAGCCTGGGGCTCCTGGGTCATGACTGTTTCCACGCTCTGGCAGGCACACCATGCCAGGCTCAAAGTTTTGTTATCTTAAAAATATTACTCAGCCTTTAATAACTACAAACATTAAGGAAGGGCCAGTCCGGCTGATCACTGGGAAACCCTGATCATTTGATGTTTGGCCAGCTGGGGATTCTGAGATGAGTTGGAATCTTGGGATTCACTACTGTGAATCCAGGTGGAGAATGAGACATTTGATAGCAAAAACAAGAAGGGCTAGCTGAATTGCCACATATGGTACTGCACCCACGCATGTAATTATTCAAGGAGCAAATATTTCCCGAGCTCCTACTTGGTTTCAGGTGCTGGGAAAAGATATAGCACAGTGCCTGTTTTCCCCAGGAATAAACCCATGAACCATATAAATAAGCCATGTGAGTGGGAAGGTCAAGGGGCCTTTGGAGACTTCAAATGTGCTCCTCTGTTGAAGGATTCTGCAGTTACCTAGAGTACAGCATGGTGTGATGAGGTCAAGGGGGGCAGCTTCTAAGCACTCTCTCCACCAAATAGGACTGCTGTAAGGAGAAAATGACTATTTTATGGATGCATACAATAAAAAAGAGAACAGAAGTGTTTATTGTAGATCTCTGATTATACAGCACAATAGCGTACTTTAAGCAATTGTGGTAATGAAAGGTTTGACTCAGTTGCATATTCCTCTTGATTCTGATAGCTGACATTTCATCCTTCTAGAATGCCTTTCTCCCAACCTTCCTCTTTGCCAATCACCAAACCCCATTTTTCTAAATAGTAACCTTGACCCAACCTCATATAGAAACCTTTTCAAAGAAGCCTGAGCACAATGCTCTCCTCCTGGATTCAAAGCAACCCCACCTCTCAACCACACTGCTAGGAGGGGTGGTGGGAAGGGAAAGCAGGGATCCACTCTCAATTATTCTGGTCTCAGGCCTTAAGTTTAAGATAAAAACTAATATAGCTTTCAAGCATTCTTGATTTTTGTCCTCATGCTTGTTTTGTGAATGGAAACCTTATCTTTCCAACTATAGTGTAAGCTTCTCAAGGGCAGGGCCAATGCCCTTGGATGCTCTCCTTCGCTCTACATTGGTTGGCACTGTGTGACGCACTCAGTGTTTGTCACTTTATCAGCAAGGCTGATAGAAATGAGGCTGTTAATTTCATCTGGGGGATTTCATTTGCAATTAAATGGATGGTGATGCCTTGGTTATGGCTTAATTAATAAATTCAATAAACATGAATTAAAGATCTATGATGAGCCAGACGCTGTGTTAAGCACTGGCTCTCCAGAGATGAATGGCAGAAGCTCTCTGCTCTCAAGAAGTTCATAGTCTAGAAAGAGACAAACAAGTGCAAATACACATCTATAATCTTTGGAGTAATTGTGACAGAATGAGTTTGTTTAAAGGACTGTGAAAACCCAAAGGAAGGAACAAGAAACTGCTTGCTGACATGATGGATGTTCTTGGTTTGGAATGATGCAAAAACAATTTCCAAATAGTAAAGGAAAAGTATTTTCAGCACAAAAAACAAGGGTTGAAAACACAGAAGTGTGATAAAGCAGGAAGCCATAATTGAAAGTCTTGAGCATCTTGGTGGGACTAGGACCTGGTCTCTATGTTAGGGAGTAGTATCAAGTGGTGAAGGCTCTTTTATACCAGATCAGGAATTTAGACTTGATCCAGTTCTCGCAAAGAGAACCAAAGGAGATGTTTGGTGCATGGGAGTAATATGATCCTGGTTGGGGACATCCCTTGGTCTAATTCCACCTGGAATGCTAGGGAAGGCTATACAGAGACCAAGAAAGTCTTGAGGATCAAATGTTTTGAAAAGAAGTTGCTTAAAAAAACAAATAAAATAAAACCAAGCAAGACTTACACTGGCAGCAGGAAGAGCCCTTCAACTATGAGAACAAGGATGAAAGAATGGTAAACTTGGGGCTGGAGTAGTGGCCTGGCATTTACAAGTACCCAGGTTCAAATCCCAGCACCATATACATAATTAAGTGTTGGAAGAACACCAGATGAAAAAATAAATAAAATAGACTCTCTTTCTCTCTTGCTCGCTCTGTCTCATTTCTCTTTTAAATAATTTGAAAAATGATAAATTTTTAACATAGAAAGATATGTTTTACTGACCACCAAGACCTTTTCTACAAATGGTAATATGTATTTAAAACAGCTAAATATAAATATTAATTAGGTTGGTTACAGTCACAAATGAAATACAATTTAGAGAGCAGAAATGCAAGTAATACAAATGAGTAAACAACTAAGCAGCTTTTCCACTGAAGGATAACCACAATGAATTGTGCCCAATTTAACCTGGACTCCTCCCAACCATGTCAAAATTTTGTTGCTGAAAAATCTGAATGTTTTTCTGAAGCTCTTCTATTGTGTCCCAAGTCCTAGAGGACCTTCCTTTCCATCTTGGACATCCTCCCTACAGCAATCCTGATAAGAAGTCCTCTGATTCTCCATTGGTGATGGAAGGGAATAGTCCAGGTCACAAGAATAAAAGATGCTGAGAGGGTTCCAATAGTAACAGTTCCTCATTTGGGACACCAAAATCCAAAAAAACTAATCCTCAGCTTTACAGATCCCCAAATCCAATTTCCTCAGTGTTCCAAAGTTTATTGAGTTCAGAAAGGCTGAGCTAACACATTTTGCCAACTCATTCATTTTCGATGAGAAACATAACTGCTAGAGGGATCAGTCACTCATATCCTCTAGCCCCCAGCTAGCACATTTACTCTGTTTTGATAATCCTACAAGAAGCCAAATTGCAACTCAAAATTTGCATGGTGAGCAAGGATTGCCAGCAATAGAAGACAGATGTATGCACAAATAATTGATGCCACTGGGTATGGTTGTCTGATGCCTTCACACACTCCCCCTCCCAAAGAATTTTCCAATGCGTACATACTCCCAGGGAGCACCTGGTGGCAATTTACTCCAGTTGAAGACAAAGCATTTAGGAGAAAATATGATCTGAGGTACTCACATTATTTACTTTAGAAACTAAAAAGTAGCAGGAAATATCTAGCATAAGAAATATAGTTCCAACTGAAATTGTTTCACCAACCGGTTTATTAATCATTCAGCCAACATATGTCTGGTTTGTTTTAAGTGTCAGGCTTTGTGGTATGGACACACCAGCCAACAAAAGAAGGACCACACAGAGGCATGGAAGCTTTCACCAATCCTACTTCAATTACTGATTTCACAAATTAAAGAAAATGCATGTTTCTAACTATATATTGCCAATACTACAATCATATAGGGAACCACTACTGACCTTGTGGTATATTTTTTTGAGCTTTATATATAAAGATTTATTAATTGGGAATGATACATGTTGTTTCCCTTAGCATTATGAGTTCATTCTTATGATTTTAATAAAACCAATTTTTTTTTAAAAAATACTGTTTGGTATTCCATCACCTGGATATATCTTAATTTATTTAACCAAAACCTTATTGTTTAGAAATGTTGTTATTTCCAGTTAGGTGATATTATAAATAAAGCTGAAACTGAGAAGACTTTACAGATAACAGTCATGCCTTAGTATCCTTGGGGGATTGGCCAGAATTCTCTGCAGGTACTAAACTCTGCAAGTGCTCAAATCTCTTATATCAAACTTTGCTATATTTGCATATAACCTTCGAACATCCTACCATATGCTTTAAATTATCTCTACCTTACTACTAATAATAACACTAAACGCTATATAAATAGTTTTTATACTGCACTGTTTAGGGAATGAAGAAAAAAAGCCTATGTGTTCAGTGCAGATGCAGTGTTTTTGATGCACAGTTGATTGACCACATGAATTTGGAACCCAGGGAGTAGGAGGGCCAACTGCATATGATAAATCCTCTCCCTTCACAAAGGAGGCAACAGGATTCTGGTGAGTTAATTAATTTTCCCAAAAGCAAGAAGCCAGGTAATTTAAGGGCCAGGTTTGGACACCTGAGAAAACATTGTAGGAAGGAGAAAGAGGGTTGGGTTATCTGAAAGTGGATTAAAATGAAAGGCCCTGTGGAAAACATGATGGACACGAGGAATGGGAAGATGCAAGGTGGAGAGAAGAAGGATGACGAGCTTTTGATGATGCTCCCGTAAAAGCTGCCTGTTCAAGGAGCTGCCACCAGTGTCCTTCCATGCAGAGGTGAAAGACAAGGCGACCCTTCTGAAAAGTCACCTAATAGTGTACCAGGAACTCCAAACAACCTTACTCAGGAAGTCCACCATCAGGAATCTGTCCCAGGACATTTGTGATTGAACAAAGGGGATGTGATCTATTGGTAATAAACTGGGGGTCATAGCAAGATCTGCTTCCCCAGAGTTCTATTTAAGTCACTGTGGCTTCAGAGGTACGGATGTTAGTGAGGGTCTTATAATCTACTTTAGAGAAGCATGAGAGGGGACTTCCGGCTTCTGCTGTTTTCTCAAATGCCAAAGGACCTTATTGTTTTGGAGTATCATCCCGAACCCCAACAGCATGTACATAGTTAATCACTAAAGCATTTCTTATAACACAAAAAAATCATGTGTTCAACATTGGAGAAAGGTGAAAGAGAAAATGGTGCATTTGGAAGTGGCCAAGTAGTGCAGAGCGATTTTTTTTTATTTTCTTGTTAAATGTTCTACTTCCCCTGGCGTTCATAAACAGTTCTTTTTCTCATTTTCATACTTTCATATAATTTCTCCTCTGTTTTAGTAACCTATTGCTCCATAGCAAACTTTCAGTGACATAAACCTGCATCTCATTATAATTGGGCCCCGACTTAAAATGCTTTGGTTTCGTGATGGTGTAGAAATGATACACATTCAGTAGACTCAAATTCAGATTTTTTTCAATATTTGTCTTACCCTTGGCTAGTAGTATGGAGGAATGGTCCTGGCGTTGGACAGTGGCAAGAGGTCACAGCTCCCAGTCAGCCATGGGATCATAAGGAGAAACAATGGACGCTACAGTGTCCTATGTGGCTAGTCTAGAATGCTCAGGAGTCTAGATGGATTAAGTGCATTTTCAACTTACAATGGGTTTATTGGGATGTAATCTCATCAAAAGTCAAGAGCATCTACGTATGTCAGAGTGGACCTTCTGCTCAGCTGCCCTTGGACTTTTTCACATGCTTGGAGGCTAAGTGGGGACAGCTAAAGCCTGGGCACAGCTGGTCTTTCTCTCTCTGCAACTCACAGAGCAGCCTGCCCAGAAGGGTGCAGCTCATCTTACTCAATGCTACCTCCAATTTGGGCCTCCCAGACCCATCCTGTGATTTCTTTCTTCTGCTGCTTTAATGGAATCTCAGGAGAAAGAAGAGATAAATGTACATGGCCAATCTTCTATACTTATATAAATAAAAGCATTGTCTTTCATTTAAACAAAAACTAAGTTGAGTCATAAACATTTTCATGCCCCTTAACCCAGCAACCATACTTAATATAAGTAATTTAAAAGGACAAAACAAGAAAGAGCTAAAACTATGAGTATTACCACAATGCAAAACTGGTAGCAATTTAAATGTCCAACAGTAAATCATTATTAATTTAAAATGCAATGAGTGCATGTAAGATAATATGGGTAACATCATTTTAAACTTTAAGTGTTAAGACTAAAAGACAAAGAGGCAACTTGGGAAAATTCATATTAGTTAAGAGACAAGTTATGATTATGTAAAAATATACAAGCATGGGGAAAGGAGCAAAAGAACCCAAATTATACAAATCATGCGTGAGTGCTGACATTTCACAGGATGCTGCTTCAGTTTCATAAGCTTTTACTAATGCTATCACTTTGGTTTTGTAAAACGTATTTTTACAAAAATATCAATGGACCCCCTCACATTACAGCATGGTAATTCTGGAATATTTAATGAAATGCATTTGAACCCAGGTGCCACAAGGATGGGAGGCTTGAGGTTGGAGACCAAAGAGCCCAGTCCCTGCAGCTGCCTGCTGCTCTGCTGTGAGAACGCCTACCCATCTGCTGGCAGCTGAGGTGCATGAGAGACCCAACAGACAGTGTGGATTCGTGCCTGTGAGGTGGTTGTTTCAAAATACTCTGTGCTTTGCCCCTTTGTGACTCCTGGCACCATGAGACACACAGTTCCTTCCTGTGCAACCTGCTCCAAGTTTTTGATTTTGCTTTTTTCTAAGTATGAATTCCATTTCCAAGTGTGGAATTTCTTATTATTCAAAGGACACCAGCAAGCGCTGTCCTCTCAGGGTATAATAAAGGGAAAATGGTATGCTTAGTGATGTCCACTCCATAGACCATATCCCAGCGTGTAGTTACACAAAACCCTGAAGAACCGAATCCCACCGTGACTATGCGTGTGAGAACTGGTGACCAGTATTGCTGATCAGTGAGCCTGAGCAGAGAACAAATGGAAAGTCAGCCCTCTAAGTCCAACTAACCAGGCTGAGCCTGCATGGCTCAGACTTGAGCCCCTTGGGTGGACTTAGAAAGGGCTGTGAAAGCTCTTTAGACTCACCCACTATATTTTGCATGCATCTTTCCATCCCTATGGGGCTGTCTGTAGTCTTCTGCTTGACCCTGAAAGGAACTTTTCAGAGAATTCAATGGCAGAACCATCCTCCACACGTTGCACTGAGTGCTACCTCTCTGTAAGTCACTCTGGTAACCCTCGTGACTCATGAATGCCCACTTCATGCCCAGCACTAGTCTAAATGTTCACGTATGGAAAATAGCTTCATGCTTAGGAGGATGCTGACATTACCCCAACACAGAGATGAGTTCCCTGGAGCTCCATTTAAGAAATTCATCCAAGGTTAAGGTCACACAGCTAGCAAGAAACAGCAATGGGAATCAATTTGGACTTCAGAAACTGTGCTCTGAGCTACATTATACTACCCCTTGAGTGTCCCACCTGTAAGAACTTCCTCTGCCTTCTGGAGCCAGACTGAACAAGGGGACTTGACACTCCCTCCACATGCCAAGTATTCAAATATTTGAACGCTGACAACTTCTACCACTCCTCTGTACACCTCCCTTCCTCTGAGAAACCCTGCATCATCCTTTGCCCCAGGATTCCTTGGTCACTTTACCTGGCCACTAAGCACCAGGCACACCAAGCCCTGCATAGCTTCAGTCTCTCCACTTCATAACTGTCTGAACTTGTCCAAGTAAAACCAAGTAAAATTATTTCACAGTGGGTCTCTGGTGGCCAGGTCTCGTGAAGATGAGCCAGGTGCAAGATTCTCTGTCCCCTGATTCTTGAATCCTCTACAGGGAATTCAGAGGCCTGAAATCACTGTGAAAAGGAGGCAAGAGTTCCTGGTGCGTTAGAGTCAAGTTTTCTTCAGTCCCATTTTCAAAGAAGTCTGGATTTTCATTCCCCCGGAGATGTAATATAGCCACCAAGAAAGGAAAGACGGGAGTAATAATTTTAAATTTCCCAAGCAGGGAAAAGGCTGCTGCTAGCCCTCAGAGTTCCATATCACCACTGTAAAACCTGGCATGGGACAAAGATGAGGGGAGGTGGCTGCCCCAACTGCCCATGTTTCCAGGGGATGCTGATAAACCCTGACTCATCTGTGGGAAGTCCTGTGTTGGAACCAGGGTTATAATAACCATGGGAAGAGAGATAACATGAAAGAAAACAAATGATAACTAGCAACCGATCAGAAGAGACAGTTGGTCCACCAGAAAGGGCACTAGCTGATAGGATATGATTTTAGTGATTAGACACCAATCAGTATAGGTTGGCAGGTGAGTTTGGTCCACATTTAGCCTAACGATGTTTAGGGAATTTTTTTAATGATCAGGAAGAACGCAGTCATGCACTTTACCTGGTAATATTTTTGGTCAATGATAGATACCTATCACACATGCCGTGGTAGTTCCATACCATTACAATGGAGCTGTGAAATTCCTACTGCCTAGTATAATCAAAGCCATCAAAATGTCACAGCCATAATGCATTCGACTCGTATTTGTGGTAATAGTGTTGTGAACAAACCTACAGCACTGCTAGTCATATAAAGGTTTAGCAAACACAGTTATGTACAGTACATAATATTTAATCATCATAATAAAAGACTATGTAACTGGCTGGTATATACTTCTTGTTATTTAAAAATATACTCCTTCTAATAAAACAAAAAGAGTTTGTTATGAAACAGTAGGTCACATTACTCCATCAGCAACCTCATATATTACAAGTTTACTGGGATTTTTTTTTTTCTGTTTTTATTGCACCAAAAGGCCACATGCAGGGATTGACCTGTACCACTAGTTTTATGTAAGCACACTCCATGATATTTACACAGCCACGGAATCTCCTAACAATGCACTTCCCAGAACAGATCCCTATTGTTAAATAGCGCATAACTAAATCAATAGTATTGTTTGGTCTCCCGGTGTGAGATACTGTTAGCAGCTCAGTGACGATGCAGGTGAATTCACCTTGTCAGTTTCTGAGCACTTGATTTCTCCTAAATCAGAAAGCATTAATCCTCAACGGTGGGTCACCAGGCCAGCCAGTGGTAAGCATTTGCCTGTACTTAAAGAGAGCCAGTAATTCCTGGATCAAAGGTGGACTGACAAATTGAGAGATTTCTCAGTGCAAACTTTTTGCCACTTACTATTGGACATCAAGACAACAAAGTTCAAACTTTACTGTCTCAGCTGAGAAGAATCTGACAGCTGAGTTCCTAATCTATCTTCCACTGGACTTGATTCTCCATATTTGTCTATGCTTTTTACAGGCTTTGTCTATGATTTTAAATAATGCTTCACTGAGTTTCTGCCTGATAAAAAGTTATAGTATTTTTACAGAGGAGTTAGAATCAGCACATTACAGCAACACAGCAAAATCTATGTTCAGAGCAGCTCAATTTAGAGCACCTAAATTATGGAACCAACCCAGATGCCCCTCACCGGATGAATGGATCCAAAAATGGTGGTACATATGTACAATGGAATACTACTCAGCAATTAGAAAAAATGATATTGTGGCCTTTGAAGGTAAATGGATGGAAATGGAAGAAATTATGCTGGGCAAAGTTAGCAAAACCCAGAGAGTCAAAGTTTGAATGTTTTCACTCATTTGTGGAGGTTGGAGCTAAACCCAGGCTTGGGTGAAAAGTAGTCAAACTCATGTATTAGACCCAGCAAAGGTGAAGCAACACGTAATCTAGGACAACCATAGACATGTGGGAAGGAGGGGGGAGGAGACAGGTGGCAGAAGGGAGATAGAGGGAGATCAGGGAGGGGTCTAGGGAGACAATCAGCAATATAGCATACTCTTTACTCGCCCCACCCCCAAGAATCCAATAATACTTATGCAATCATTTAATTCTGAAAAATTCACAATCTAAGCATTTATATCACTTGTAGGGACAAAATATAGAGGAATCAAGAGACTGGGATGTGGGCGATGTGGGGGTATAAGAATATATGCCTATCATATTGTAATTTTATATGCACTTATGATTATACAGTAACTCAACTCCTTAATAAATTTTTTTAAAAATCGTGGAAACAAGATTAGCAATTGATGGAAAAATCAGTTTTCAATGAGTGAGTCCTTTGTACCAAGTCATATCTTTTTGTAAAATCTTTATATCTGACTTCTCAACCTTAAAAATTATATTTGGTGCCTGAGGAGATAGTTCAAGCTACTTAAGATTTAAGTAGGTCATTGAAAGACACCTCTTCAGGCGAACCTCTGAAAGTTACTGAAATATACCAAGTCTTCCACTGTTCAAATTCCCTCATTTATTTATTTGTTTCTTTGCTTATTTATTTATTATTGAAAGTTGAACAGTCTTATAAATGGCTTAAAACAATACAAAACAGAACAAGAAGGAATTTCAATCCCCTGGAGGCAACAGTTTTTAATCCCTTTAACCACTGTTTGGGTTTTATCCTGGTGTTTCTCTTCAATTTTCTAAAGAACATGTTCAGGGTCTTTATTTTTACCTTCATGGTTTTTAGATGTAGTCTCTTAAACTGTCACTGGAAGATTAGACCTCTCACCACATCTTTCCCTGTCCTATCAGGCACAAAGACCTGACCTCCAACCATCCTTCCAAATGTGCATTTATCTTGCTTTGTTTAGATGAATATTTAATATTTGCCTATTTTTACTATGTACTATTATTCATAGCCAAGCCATTTGGTCCTTATTGAATTTTTTCTCCTGATTCTCTTATTTGCTTTATTTTCAAAATAAAGTATCTACAGATGCATGCCTCTCCTCATAGTACTTTTGAACATGTCTTATTGCATTTTCTGTTGTTATAATGAAACACCTGATACTGGGGAATTTCTTAAAGTATAAGTGCTTTGCTCAAGGTTCTGGAAATTGGAAGTCTGAGAGCATGGCACTAGCATTGGATGGGCATCTGGGAAGGACCTTCTTGCTGTATCATAACACGGCAGAGGACATTGAGTGGTGAGACAGAGCAAGCACACGAGCTCAGGTCTCTCTTTCTCTTCTTATAAAGCCACAAATGCCATCATGGGGGCCCCCTCTAAGACCTCATTTAATTCTAACTACCTCCCAGAGGCCCTCCCTCCAAACACCATTAATATTTCAGTTGGGGGATTAAGTTTCCAACACATGAATTTGGGGAGAAAACATTCAGGCACATAAGCCCATTCCATAACCCATGTGGTTCATCTTGCTCCGTCCTTTTCTTTCTCAGACCTAAGTGGCCATTCACTAGCTTCCTGTCTGTGGGAACTTGGCTTCATGAGGACCTTACAGAGATTCTTTCACCTGTTTTTCTGTGTTAAATATCCTGCCCAATTTCGTGTTTGTTTGTTTGCTTTTTCTCTGCTCTCCTCTTTGTTTCAACAGAGTTTGTAGGCAAAGGAGATCAGATTTGTAAGACTTTTGAGATCTAAGACAGGTTGGTTTTACATTCACATTTGATTAATCATTTGGCTGGTTACAGAAACTGGAAATGGAAATGTTATCTCAGAACTTTGAAGGCCTTCTGGGGGAAACGGCAATAGATGAAACCCACAGTAGCTTATCTATGTGTTAGCATTACCCCTGGTTATCAAAGTTTATACACATTGATTGCTACAGTTTTGACAATGTTTCCCCCTCATCTGTATCCTGTATCGCAATATACTTCTAATAAAGGTGGAAAAAAAAAAGAACTTTGAAGGCATCATTTCCACTGTCATCTAGTTTCCAGAGTTGTCGAATAAACTAATACCACTCTGATCTTTTTCTGTGACTCCTTTTTCTCATCTTCATTGCTGTCTTTATCCTCTGTTATTCTGGAGAGTTCTAAAATCGCATCACGTATATCTTTCCCTTTTTACTCTTTAGAGCTTCTACTGTGGTAGATACTAGATTTGCCTTTTCAATCTGAGAACTCAAGCATCTCAGATACGGTATTTTATTGACATATTTATTCAAAAGTTTCTTCCATTCATTTTCCCTGTCCTCTCCTGTTCTTTAATTGTCAACCCTTCCAAGCTGATCCTTAAGCTTCCTTTATAATCTACTTGCGAGGGAGTCTGTCAACAACATCTTCCTAAAATTTATATTAAATATTTCATCTTCTATAATGTTTTTAATTCTCAAAAGCTTTTTCTGTCTTACCTAACATTCCTTTCTATTATATCCTGTTTGTTTCATAGAGCGGTATTTTCTCTTCTGTCTCAGTAGGTATAAGTAAAAGGTTATGCAAGCTCCTCCAATGTCTGCATTTCCTCAGAGATGCTCTGTTTCTGCTCTGTTGTATCTGTCAGGGTAGATAGATGATTTTCTTGGCATCTGGTGATTCTCAGTACTGAGGACACTACAATGCTGAGAGGACTCTCTGTATGTGAACAGAGCTTTAAACTAAAGCAATATGGCTGAGGTTGTTTTGTTAAGAAATTCCCAACTTCATATATCTTTTCTCTTGGTTGATCCATCTAGATAACTTTTCTATCTCATCTCTGGAGGTATAGTTTGACTGACAGAATTCTAGAAGCCAAGGAAAGGAAGGAAGCTACACAATGCCATTATTCAGTGTATGCTTCTACTCCTTCCTCTATTTTCAGTAACGTACTCTATCTACAGCCATGTCTGGAAATCCCAAGTCCACAATCTGTCTGGCTCAACTTTTCAAGGAGTTAACCCCATATCTTCTTCCAGGATGTTGGATGATGTCACCAAGCAGCAGAGACTTGGGTGGAGATGGAGTCTGATCCACCTGTACCTTTTATACAGAACTTTAAACCACATCTCCCACTTCAACTTTCTCTGGCATTCCCACATTCAGATGCCTCCTTTCCTGAGATTCTGAAGCCCTTCACAACTAAAAATCTTGCCTCTAGGTTTATTCCACCATCAGCTTAAGTTTTAATTTTCTCTCTTCTGACAAATTTGCTACCATCCATTTGTCTGTTCTCCAGATCTCAAAAATTTTCATTGCTATATCCTTTCCCATTCTCTTTGTCCTTTGGGTCCATACCTTTTTGTTCCTGTATTTTCAAATCTGAGAGATTTGGGGGGCAGGTGTTCTACTTGACATATTTAACAAGAAATCACAAGCATCAATTTGTAATTGCATTCTTCATGTCAAGAACTTAAGAAAGTAACCGGTAGCAGTGGTTGCCTCTGAGAAAGACAGACTAGAGTAAGAAGGGTTTGTACTTATGTATTTATACTAGTCTACCATTACCCATGATTTTGATTTCCATAGTTTAAGTAACCTGCAGTCAACCACAGTCCAAAAACATTAAATGGAAAATTACAGAAATAAATAATTCATAAGTTTTCAGTTGTGTGCCTTTATCAGTAGTGATAAAATCTCACATTATCTTGCTTTATTCTCCCTGGGACATGACTCACCCTGTTGTCCAGTGTATCCATGCTGTATATGCTACCCACCCATTAGTCACTTAGTAGCCATCTTGGTTATTAGATTTACTCTCGTAGTATCACAGTGCTTGTGTTCAGGTAGCCCATATTTTATTTAATAATGGCCTCAAATTCAGATATGCCAAAAAGAAGCCATAAACTGCTTCTTTTGAGTGAGAAGGTCAAAATTCTCAGCTTAAGGAAAAATGTTATATCGTACTTGCTAAGATATATGGTAAGAACAAATCTCTACATGAAATTGTGAGGAAGGAAAAAGAAATTCATTCTAGTTTTCCTGTCATGCCCCTAACTGTAAAAATTACAGCCACAGTATATGATAAGAGCTTTGCTAAGATGGAAAGGACATTAAAATTTTAGTGTGTGCATGTATAAGGAAAAATGAAAATATAGATAAGGTTCAGTACTACACATTCTTTCAGGCACCCACCAGTCATCTTGGAATGAATATTCCATAGATAAGGGAAGGATATTGCTTACCCTTTTGGACTTCTTATATTTTGTACCATGTGCAAAGATCATCATTTTAAAACTAATTCATCAATATAATGAAAACAACAATATCTCCTGTGAGCATCTTTCATTCTATGGTTAGCATAAATTAGGAAATGGGAGTGTCATTGTCACAACCCATTCCTCCACACACCTTGCTAAAAAGATATGAACTCTCAGTTGCCACAATTTCATTTTAGTCAAGAAAATTTTACAATCTCCTTCTGTCTTGAATCCAGGTGATGGGATGATATTGATTACTGATGGCTTTCAATGTCCACAGCAACAAGCTGACATCCAAGTGTGTCCATCCAGTTAGGCAAGGACCAATGTTCCACTTGGTTTCATCCACTGACACTGATTGGCACTGATTTCAACACACTCTGAAGTCCCGAGTAGGAGTTGTAAAAAAAATGCTTCAATTAAAACTTTTATCTATCATGGCATGCCCTAATTAATAGGAAGAGAAGTTGATCATGTCTCCTTCATATGCATGCATATGTGTGTACACCAAATAGATATGTATATATACTATATATGCAGCATATGTGTATAAAATTAATTCATATTCAGCAAGTAAATGGTTTCGTCCAACTGTAAGGTAAATGTAGATGACTTACAAGTGAAATAATAACAGCAATCCTGTATGGTATTCATGGAGAACCTATAACAGCCAAGAGTGTCTTCTAAGGAAGGAATCTTGCCAGTAGTTTACTCTCCTTTCTCTCTTTGAGCATAATATTTGTCACTATCTTTGCATATGATTTTACACGATTCTCAGCAATAGTGTGTCCTGTACCTCATTTTGCTTTCAGGGATGCAAACTTCAATGATACCTCTACAATTTTAGCCTTTTTAAAAATGCCTTTAGAAATAAGCTCCATTAAAAAAAAAAAAGAAATAAGCTCCATGCAACATTAGATGGGAACACATCAATTTGTCCTTGTTCTTTAAAAAATTTAATTAATTTGGTGAAAGGTCATGGGCTTTGCAAATGACACAAAAGCTTTGACAGTTTCACACTACGACTTGGAACAGACAGCAGATAGGGCACAGGGGATTGGAATCCAAGGAAGTGCCAGTCCAATTAAATCCAATATTTGATTTCATCACCACATACTTTCTGTTCAGTATTTCCTTCCTGTTTGGCTTCAGAGAATTTTATCCACTATTCATTTTTATGTCAATTTTAGAGTTTGATACTATTATTATTTTATTACTACTTCAATAACATTTCCTATAAATAGCTTTAGTTTTGTAGAATCTTCACAAACATAGTACAGTGAATTTCCATATATGTCATACCAAATTTTCCTTTTTGTTAACAACTTAAATCACCATAATCACCTCTACCTAGTGACAACCAATCATTGATCACAACTGGAGAACCAATATTGATTCATCATTGGTAACCGCAGTCCATACTTCATGTTGATTTCCTTAGTTGTTACCTTACGTCCTTCTGTTCCAGGATCCCCATTACATTCAGTTGTCAGTATCTCCTTTGGCTCCTCTGGTTTGTGACAGTTTGTCAGACTTGACCTCTTTTGGATGATCTTCATGATTCTCAGGAGTGCTGATGGTATTTTGGCAAACGTCTCTCCACTGTGGTTTGTTTGATATGTTTCTCCTGATGACCCAGGTATGGGTTTGGGGAGGAAGACCACAGAGATGAAGTGCTATTCTCATCATATCATAGGAAGACTACAAGCTATCAACATCACTTTTCCTTGTTGATATTAACCCACCATCCCTCTGAGTTGGTGTTTGCCAGGTTTTTCCATTGCAGAGTGACTACTTTTCCTCTGCTTTCCCTAATACACTCTTTAGAAGGAAGTTACTATGCACAGCCCATACTTAAGATCTGGACACCTGTGTTCCACCTTCTCAAGGGTACAGTATCTACATAAATTACTTTGGATTCTTCTATATAGGAGATTTTCAATTCTCCCCCAATTGTTTATTTTTACAATCACTTATTTATCTAAATTTGGGTTCATGAATATTCATTTCATACTTCAAATGATAATCCAAAGCTATTTACTTATTTTGTTTCTCAACTTGTCCCAGCTTTAGCCATTGGGGGTTCTTTAAACTGCCTCCTGTACCTCTATGACATATCCCCTTTTATTGTGGATTCTCGGGGCAATTTCTTACTTTTTGGCACAATGAGTCACTCTGGGACTGTCTTCTATATTCCTTGCATCAGTCTAGAAATGGCTATTTCTTTAAGGAGCCCTGGTTCCTTTGATGAGAGAGAAGATTTAGAAACCAAGATCTGGGTGCTAGAGCTTCTCATTGCTCCTGGGGTTCCATTGCTTCTAGGTCTCCTTGCCTAACAGAAAAAGGAAGCTGTGTGCTAAACTGTGTATGTAAAATGTATATTTGCAACACATCTGTTTCTATATGCATCTGTCTACAATTATGCTAAGTTGAACTTGAGTTCCTACAAATGTCTACAGCTCTAATACCACATGGATCATTCTAGCATTTTCCTCTTGCTTGTCCTGTAATTTCCCATTTCAACAGTGAAAACCATGACATCCATCATCCATGATCCATTTACTTAATTTTTTAATTCTAGATTACATGATTAGTGGTTTTAGAATTGCTAACTTGTACCCTTGTGGGAAATTTTTAAAAAATAAAACTTTACTGGGGCTGGAGCAGTGGCTTGGCGGTTACAGCACTTGCCTGGCATGCGCAAGTACAGGGGTTCCAACCCCAGCACCCACATACGCAGGTGAGTGTTGGAGCAATGAAAGCCATGTGAAAAACTCAATAAAAATTCATTCTCTCTCTCTGTCTCTCTCTCTCTCTTTCTCTTTCTCTCTGTTCTCTCTTAAAAAAAATCTTTACCAACTATCATTCAGTACTCATATCTCATTATGTGCCTTTAATCTTACATATTCCACTAATTTCCAAAGCTACTTGGACCAGCACCTTTTCCCCCATACCTTCATTGAGGTAGTTCAATTTACAATTCAGCTGGATTTTACCTTGATACTCTCCGAATTCTAAATGAATTTTTTTAAATTGCATTTAAGGTTTGCATGTACTTTAAAGCTCTGTAAGTTTAGACAAATGCATGTTGTCATTAGTCATCATTACAATATCATAAAATATTCTCATTACTCTAAAAATGTTCTTGAATTTCACCTCTCATTGCTACTCCTCCCCAAATCCCTCACACCTATGACTTCTTTACCACCTCATCGTTTTTGCCTTTTCCAGAATGTCTTCTAAAACCATGCAGGCTTTTCAGACTGACATCTTTTACTAAGTCAGTTGATCAGTTCATTTTATTCACCCATGTTTTCACAAAGCTTGGTAGCTCATTTCTTTGAATCAATGAATAGTATCACAATGTACCCTGTGTGCATGTACCAGAATTCGTTCATCCAACCCTCTATTGAAAGATATCTTGGTTGCCTTTAGTGTTTGGTTATTATGATCAAAGCTACTATAACATTCATGTAAATTCTTTTATGTAGACATAAATTTTCAAAACAGTCGGGTAAATACTTAGAAATGCAAGTGCCACATCATGTGGTAAGATTTTGTTGAGCTTCATCAGAAACTATCTTTCAAATTGATTATGCCATGGTTTATTCCCATCTGCAATGAGTGACAATTCCTATTTCTCTGCAGCTTCCCGACAATTCATACTGTAAATCTTCTGAATTTTAGCATCCTAAGGCTATGCAATAATATCTTATAATTTTAATTTGCATTTTCATAATGACTAATGATGTTGAATATCTTTTTATTTACTATCTGCAATCCTTTTTGGTGAAGTATTCAAATCATTTTTCCATTTTTTATTTACGTGACATTTTTATTGTTGCATTTTAAGCCTTCTTTGTGTTTTAGATTTTCGCAAAAAATTTCTTGCAGTATGTGCTAATCTTTTCAGTCTTTTTTAATTTTTTAAAAATATATGGCACTGAATGTTGAAACCAGTCATTGTATTATGATTAGACTACATCTCTAGTCCTTTTTGCTTTTTATTTTGAGGCAGGGTCTCACCAAATTGCCAAGACTACCTCAGCCTCCTGAGTAGCTGAGATTATAAGCACCCAACACCACCTCCGGCTTTTTTTCACTCTTTCAATAGTGTCTTTCATATAGTAAAAACTTTCATTGTAATATCATAACTCTTTTCCCCCCATGAATTGTGCTTTTGATGCTGTTTTGAAAACTCACCACCAACCAAAATTCATGTAGATTTTTTCCTAGATACTTCATGGCTTTTCATTTTGTATTTAGGTCTCCGAAATGTGGTTGAGTTAATTTTACTTAAAGGTTAAAGACGTGTATCTGCTTTAGGGATTTGGGAATGGTAGTTTTTACATATGGGTATCAAATTGTTCTGAAAAAATTTTATTGAAAAGATTATCCATTTTCCATTGAATTAACTTTGTACCTACGCAAAAATTCATTTCATTGTTTTAATAGTTATAGGGTGCTCCAACTCTTTCTCCTTGAATGAGATATTGTAATTTCTTCCTATTCTGTTTTTTCAGAGTATCAAATTTATGATCATACAGTTATTAACTATGCCATTTATTGCCTTTCTTAATATCTGTGGGGTGTGGTAGTGACGACTCTTTTTTCATTTCTGATATTTGCCATATACATTTGCCATCTCCTTCTTTGCTCTTTGAATTACTTTTTACTGTTAGGTTGGTTGTTTTTTGTTTTGATTCTTGTTTTTACTGTGTCTTACTATGTTTCCCAGGCTGGCCTCAAACTCAAACTCCTGGACTCAAGCATTCCTCCTTCCTCAGCCTGCCAAGTAACTGGGACTACAGATGCATGCCACCATGCCTGACTGCCCTTTGGCTATTTGCAAAGTTGAGCATGTTTTATTGGGTAGTATAAACTGGGATCAGTAGGTATTCAGTGTGAGGTTATTTTTATATTAACCTCACTAGAAGTACTGGGCTACGTTTAGATTTTGACGTAGTTTAAGTGCTAGGGGCCTCAAATTATTCTAATGTCTTTGTTATCATCTTCCTTAATAGCTTTGGGGTTCCCTATATATTGCTCATTACCAAGATTTTGTATCTTACAGCTGTAATCCACTATTATGCTGGAAACTTATTTGTGGAGTGGTAGGGTGTGGGGGCAGGATAATGGCATATTGTGATCTTCAGTCAAGTCTCTGCCTCTTAATGGACCTGTCTTGAGGTTATAGCTTCAACGATGTTTCTATTCCTCTTCCAGCGATCTATCATTTCCTCCCCCCACAGACATACTATGCCCCACTTCCACCTGCTTCTACTCCCTTTCCTGACCACCACATTTTAAATCCATTTCTTTGAAACCCTTTTTGATTATAGGGGAGCTGAAATGGGGAGGGATTTTTTTTTTTCTTGTATCTGGGGAAAGTTTTCAAAACTGGCTCAGGCAAAGCCCTTTCCTGCTGAAGAGGAGGCCATTGTTACTAACAGGACTCCCAGTATGTTCTAAAATGGCTAATCTTTCCCTCCCACCTACAGGGTCAGCAAGAGAACCTTGTGGAATCTTCCCCATAAGAAAGCTGGTGGGGTCCCTACAAGAAAGACTCATAAAAGAGTGGAAGCACCAAGCTGCTCACTCTCACACTAGTTGTTTTGGTTGAGATGTGAGATGTCCCTGAAAAGCTCAAGAGTGAGACCATGCGAGAAAGTTTGGAGGTGAAATGATTGTGTTGTGAGAGTCAACCTCATCAGCGGATTGATCAGCTGATAGGGGTTAACGGGGTGGGAACTGTAGGTGGGTAGGGCGTGGCTGGAGGAGGTGGCTTGCCTGGAGTGTGCCCTTGGAGTTCATATTCTGCTGGTGGTGAGGGGAATGCTCCCTCTGCTTCCTGGGGCCACGCTCCCAGCTGCTTTCCTCCACCACACACTGTAGCCATGCTGTTCTGTTTCAGCTCAGGCTCCACACAGGGGAGTCAGCTGTCTGTGGACTGAGACCTCTAAAACCGTAAGCCTCAAAATAAACATTTCCCCTAAAATTGCTCTTGGCAGGTCTTTTGGTCACAAGCAACATAAAAGTTGATTAAAACTAGTCCACATTCAACCTCTAATAATTTATCCAATGGAACAAATCAGATGTTCCCATCAGTTTATGGCTCCAGAGACCTCTGTTCCAGACAGATCTCAGTTACTCAGTCTCCCTGGAAGTACCTGATGCTCCACATTTCAGAATAGCCTGGTTAGGTAGTTTGCCCTGTGAATTCAGCTTTTTGATATATCCAAGAAAAGTCACTGATTTTTTTTCAGTTGTCCTGCCTTTTCTTATTGTAAGTACGACACTGAGAATTTCCAGATTCTTTATTTTGGAAATATCTTTATGCTATTTTTACATCTCAATGAATCACTGTGCCTTGCTGATCCATTTTTGTGCATTTGGGATTTCACATGACATAATATGACCACAGAAAGGCAAATGTAATGAATACCAATAAAAACAAGTATCACAAATTCACTAGTGGCAAGATAGGTTTATTTCGTGAAAGGTGTTTTGGCTGAGATGGACTGATGAGAAACTCCTTGTGGGACTCAGGCAGCTTTCCAGATGTAATGATTAAAAAGTAAGAACATTTCCAAGAAAAAAAAAACACAAATAACACATTTCCCTTTTGTGAAGTACGTGTTTCTCATAAATAAAAGTTTTTTCCTATTAATTTTTCTTCTGAAACTACCAAAGTATCTGTGGGCAACTTGATGAAATCCTGGAAATGAAACTGTGAGGAAGTTCTCTCTAGATAGTTTTGCAGTTTTCACTTAAAGTGTGACATCCTGAAAAGAAGACAACACTACTTGGTCTTCCAAGGAAGCCAGGCAATGGAGAACCAAGTTTCACTCAGGTATGTGTTCATTCATTTACCATATTCTCCTTAGACATAATATATTCCAAATACTCCAAGATGCAGATGAAGAGTCTATTTTAAGGGATGTCTTACTCCTTTCAGGATGCTATCACAAAAATACCATAACCTGGGTAGCTTATAAATAACAAAAATATCTTTGTCACACTTGTGGAGACTGGGAAGTCCAAGATTAGGGTGCTAGAAGATTCAGTGTCTAGTGAAGGATTGTTTTCTGGTTTGGAGAGGGCACCTACTCAGCACATCACCACATAGTGGAAGGGGCTATCTAGATCTTGGGGGTCTCTTTTATAAAGGGACCAATTCCATTCATGAAATTGGTCTCTTTTATAAAGGGACCAATTCCATTCATGAAAATGGAGTCCTTATGACCTGATCACCTCCCCCAATTCCATCCTTCTAATGCTGTCACACTGGAGACTCAGTTTCAATGCACAAATTTTGAGGAGCACATTGAGACCATTGGCAAGTGGCACTGCACATTATTGTGATGATGACAATTTCCATGTGTGTAAAACTTGCTAAACAGGTAATTTATTTGTTCTTCAAGTATTTATTTGCCTTCAAGCAGGATCACCTCTGTGGTTAGGTATCAACAAGCTACAATATTTGTGCCAACGATGGCAAATTAATTGATCATTGGTGGTCTGGAGACTACTTATCACCAGTACTTCTCCTTATCTCCAACTGTAAGTATCACACATGGTAAGAATCAGAACAGGCTCGAGTACCTTGTGAGAGTAATAAAGAAACAGAACTCAGCCCTGTGTTGTTATTCTCTGGTCAATATGAGGTGAGTATGTCCAAAGACACCCACTTTTTTTGTTTGTTTGCTTTCATGAAGTTTTTTTTCCATTTTAATACTTTTTTATTAGTTCGATGTAGTCTTACATATTGGAGTGAATTGTTGTTACATATGCATATATGGATATTGACATAGTGAGATAGTAAGTTAAGGCTGATCCAAGACCAGGATCTGCCCCACTTCATCCAATCCCCGAACTCATGTCTCCTCTGTAATCCCACCATAATATAGTTTGAAATGAACATATACATGTATAATAATTGTTGTCGTTTCTGAGTTTCTCTGCCTGCCTAGGTATAGCTAGGCTTCTAATGGGACTTGAATATTCCCCATTGTATTGATAGCCCCCTTGACCCTCCATCCACTCCCTACCTCCATCCCTTCTCCCCCCACCTTCGTAGGTATGGTTCCCCCAGCTTACGTGGAGTTTCAACTATGGTGAGTTTATTACTTAAACTCAGCTGACTGTCATCCTGTCATATTTTTACACTAGCTTCCACATATGAGAGAAAATATTTGACCCTTAAGTCTCTGAGTTTGGGATATTTCATCCAGCATAATTTTTTCCATTTCCATCCATTTTGGCTGAAAAAGTTATGATGTCATTCTAATGGAATTGAACTCCATTGTACATATATATTGTGGTATATATATATATTTTTTTTTAATCCATTCATCCAGTGAGAGGCATCTGGGTTGGTTCTATAGCTTAGCTATTACAAATTGAGCTACTATAAACATTGATGTAGCTATGTCTCTGTAGTATGCTGATTCTAGCTCTTTTGGGAAAATACCTAGGAGTGAAAAGCCACCCATTTTAGAAACTCCATGTTGGTCATTTCTGACCTTAATGCACATTCATGTCTTCTCCTCTATCCTTGCACTAGTGTTGCAGAGATAACTCTATATTTTCTGACTCTCAACTTTCTTGGGAGAAGGAATATTTTATTGTAAAAAAAAGATGGATTTATTGCAAATCTTTTTGGATGAGGTGGGAAATCATTTTTGAGTGTGGCTGTTAGTATAGCAGGATCTTTTGATCCTGGTTTCATTCATGGAGAAGTTTGGTCAAATTTGTCTCAACATGTACGTACCACAAATATCCTGGTTAATATCATCTGCTTCAGTGTATTATCTGGTCTTCATTTTCAAGTAGTACCCTGCACAAGACCAACAGGCAGAATGGACGAGTCTGGTACTTCTGCTTTGTTCACCAAGCTACGGGCCATGTGATATATCAACCTGAGGGACGCAGATCCTTTTCATAATTTACCTTTCCAAAAGCAAATGATGTAGCTGACTATGTGAGGCCTTAACAAGAATGGTGACATCAAGGGGACACAATGAGTGAGTGGACCTCACCCAACATGATTAAGAGGAATGGCTTCTGGAAAAATCTGATAGCAATTTCAAATACTGAAAATAGATATGCATGTCTTTCTTTGTCATTTTCATTCTTGTGGGTCTGTAAGTTGACTGCATGTCTACCCACCAACAAAAGCATATAGTTTTAGAAGTGTCCACATTCATCTTATTATAATGACCACTTCTGTAAGAGCCCTCAGCAGACAATTTGGTAATCTAACTATTGGCAGACCAAATAAATAAATAAATGAACAAAAGCTTGATATCCATTGCTTTCATTATCTTTGTTAGATTTGCTTCCACTTATTTGGATTCCCTTCAGCATTCACATTTAAAAGCCAAATATGTATACATAATTTATAGCCATTTATCCTAAAGGATTCACTACTAGGCAATGTTGATAAATATTAGACCACTTTTGGAGGAAGTATATATTAATAGTGAAAAGTGCAGATTTTTATAGAGACTTTATAAATCTATGGAAATTAAGACATTGATGTTTTCATAGAGTACATTAATAAAATAATCAATCAAAATAGAAAACCCAGAAACAACAATGCATGTAAATATTTTTGACATATCGCAGTAATGGCTTTGTGAATTAGTGAAAGTGGGGATAAATTATTCACAGTTAAAAAAAACAGCACTGGAACCTAATTCACATCATGTGTCTAGATTGGCAGGAATCTAAGAGCATGATGATCCCATGCGTTGGTGACAGTGTGGAACAAATAATAGACATCTCTAAAATTCTGATGGTGGCATAATTTTATTTAATTTATTTTTTTAAAGAGAGAGAGAGAAACAATTTTATTTCATTTTCATATGACTTTCATTGCTCTGAGACATTGTTGTGTACGAGGTGCTGGGGTTTGAACTTGCATATTTGAGCATGCCAGGCAAGCACTGTAACCACCAAGCTACTGCTCCAGCCCAATTTTTTAAATTTTCTATAGAAAATAATTTGGTACTTTCTAGGAAATTTGAAAATGTACATTCCCTACAACAGAAAGTTTCATTATCAACCATCTACACTAGAGCAGTAGTTCACAACCTTGTCAGTTCCAATGTCCTCTTTTGATAACAAATGGTTGGTAACATCTTCTTTATAATCCTTAACTGAAATCCATAAAGCTATACTTACTTACATAATTAATTTCAAAACCTCAGCATAAACTGGAGGATCACAGACCAGCTATGAAGGAAACTAAATTGTGGCATGATTTTGGGCCTTGGGTGGAATATAAGAAGGGAACTTCTCTTTCCCTTGGTGAGAGGAACAGCATTTTTTAAAAGCATTGCATTCATGAAAAAGGAAAGATATATGATTTTTTTAATTAAAAATATTTCTAAGTCATAAAAAGTAACTTAAATGCTTCTTTTTTAGCTCTTTTTTATTGGTCCTTAGTAGTTATCCATGACAAGAGAATCCATTTTGACATAATCATAAAATTTGGATTTAACTTATTCTACTTCAGTTACCTCAGTACCTCCCCTTCCCCTACCCTGGTTCCATTTCCTGTACTCTACTGATCTTTCTGCAATTTACCCAGTTTTTTTTTAAATAGTGTCTTGTGGATATACATGATGGTGAGATTCACTATGGTATATTCATATATGTACATGAGAATGTTACGTTGGATTCATTCCACATAAAAATTTCAGTAATAGTGGCTATCTCTGGAGGCTGAGTGGAACAAGGAAATGAGATCAAGGAAGAGTGTATTTGGGTGTAACCTTTACTCCTAATAGTTTATAACATAAACTAGGTAATGGGACTGTAAATGTTCAATACCTTGCATTTTTATGTTTAAAATATTTTTAATATGTTTAAAATAAATACAAATAAAAATAAATTGTGCATTTTATGATTCTAAAGAGACCTGATTTTTTAACCTTGGCTCTATTATTTAAAAGTTTATGACTTGAGCAAATCACTGAACTCCTCTAAATGTTAGTTGGCTTCTTTGTAAAATGGGGATAAAAACAGAAGCTACAATATAAAGATGCTACAGATTTGAAATGGCAGAGTACATTTAAAGGTCTTAGCATAGTTCCTTGGTGCCAGGGGAGAAAAACTTCTATTCAAACACACCTTATATAGTCTTTGTGATTTTTAATAAACAATCCTATCCTACCTTCTGTTTGATCGGTTGTCAAAATGTGTATCAGCCCCTAGTGGAAACAGTGAATAGATGTATTCTGGTTACTTGTCAGATAACTCTCTGTTCTCCAAATCCTATCAAAACCCCACTTACGAGAATAGATATTTATGGAGGATTGTCTGAAGGACATGCTTTTCATCTCTTCTCTAGCAATGATAAATTTTACCCTTGGATCAAATAATACCATCAGAGAGCTGCATGTCTGTGTGGCATCGTTCTGATTGCTGTCAAATTTACTTGACAGAATTGAACTTTGCTGTTCCAATATTGGCTTGCATTGAGGGATGCTATAAGAAGCAACCAAGCAAACTTTCTTCTTGAATTTATTGCTAGGATGGAGTCCAGGATATTATTCTCAGAATCAAAGGTATTTTCTTTATGAAGACCCAAGGGAGAAATATTTCTCAGCTCAGCAAGATGGAAAACTTAAACAAGCAGGTTGTCTTTATCTATGGAGAATAAGGACCATTTAACTGATTATATTTCCTCACTTACTTTGGTCTTCAGAAAATGCACATCCCAATCTGTGGTCCATCTCTAAATAATTTGGTACACATTCCTTAGAGGTAGATAAATTTACTGCTGAATTGCTATCCTATCCATAATATCTCTTTGCTCCAACATTTTCAGTGATTTATTTTCCATATAATTTTGGAAGCTGACTCAAATCCTTCATGAAACAAAATAGGAAGAGAGAAAAGGGAAAGATGAGAATAGAATACAGAAAAGCAAGATATAAATAAATAAGTAATAAAGTAGGTAAAACCAGGTCTTCTTTACTTCTGTATTGCTCAGAGCACATTGCATTGAACTTTAAAGCTGACGTAAGGTTAATCAATATTGCTACAGTGAAATCAACAAAGATAAAACCTCTAGGTACCAATTATTCTATTTCTTGCTTGTACATGGCCATAGGTTGGGGTTGGAACTGAGTAAAGCCTGACAAACTCCTCAGAAGCAAAGGACAGAACACTTTGATAGTTTCTGAGTGATGATCAACATTTCCTAAAGGAATGCCTTAACCACCACTCAAAGATCCCTCAAATGCCACCAACTTCTAATTGTAAACAAAACCTCTTCATTCTATGAACACCTTCGAACTTAGTGGCTCTCATCACTCATTTAGAATCTGTTGCATAACTTACCTTGAGATGTACATAGAATGATAAATAGATGATAGATAGACAAACATACATTTGGAAGGGAAAACATGCTTATAATATTAAACATGTTAATAATCATAATTTCAATATATTCACTAAGCATTTCAAGTACTGTTAGTCAGCTTTCTATTACTTTAACATAATATCTGAGATAATGTTCTAAATAGAAAATGTTTATTTAGCCTTGCCATTGCACAGGTTCAGTCCACGATCTATTGTCCCTATTACTTTTAGGTCTGAGGTGAGGCAACACATGATGGCAGGAGCATATGTCAGAGCAAAATTGCTCATCTCATGGCCAGGAAGCCAAAGAGAAGGAAAAGGAAGAAAATACTATGCCCTTTAAGAGCAAGTCCCCAATGCTACCAGGCCCTACCTCTTAAAGGTTTTACTATCTCCCTGTAGCGTGACCCTGGATACTCAGCCCTTAACGCATGGGTCTTTGAAGATATAAACTAAGGCAAGTAAGTAAATAAAAATCAATCTCAGTGATTGATCTGTTGATGAAAATTCTGTTCACAAGCGACATATAGATGACTCTCAAATTCACTGTTAAATGAGAGAAGTCAGAGTCAAAAGGCTGCATACTTTTATTCCATTTATATAACCTTCTTGCAAAAGCAAATTACAAGGATAGAAAACAAATTTGCGATTGCCAAGGACTCAGGGTGAAAGGAGAAAATGACTGCACAAGGTCATGGAAGAATTTTAGGAGCAAGAGAACTCTCCTGGTGGCTACACAACTGTGCATGTTTATCAAAACTCTCAGAACTCTAACCTGAAGAGTGTAGATTTTTCTATTTGTAAATTATGCATGGATTAAACATAGTGAGAAGAGGGATACACTTATTTCAATATCTGGTGAAAATACTGAGTACAGGTTCCACTCTGCCTTTCCTGGTAGGGCAGCCCAACTTGTAGTCCTCAAATAAAGGTCTGTGCATGTGCTGCTTCTCACCCTGAGCCCACACAGACACAGCTAATCGACCGTGGCAATTCTTCCATTCCGAGGCAGATAGAATCTCAGGCAAGATCTTCATCATAACACTCTAGGTGGCAACCAAAAATCTGTTTCCTGAGAGAGATCTAGGTAAGCCCCAATAGGTACTTTCATTTGCATAGCTTTACCTACTCTAAATTCAGGCATAATGCTTACAAACAGTTAATTTAGTTTCAGATTTTTTTCTTATTTATCTCAGTGTAATATAGATAGATAGATAGATAGATGATAGATAGATAGATGATAGATGACAGATAGATAGATAGATATTTTTAAGTAGGAAATATAAAAATATCAGCACAGAAGCTAATTTTGTAAGTTACATCCATTCAACATACTTTGGAAAGTACCTCTTGGGCCATGCAAGTAGAAGAAGTAGAAGATCCAGTGATCGTAGGACTAAGGCACAAAGCAAGAGATTTGGGGTGACATCTTTCTGCGACCCTTCATCACTGTGAAAGCAGAGAACATGGGGCTGGGCATGAAGAATTAAAGGCAGACATTACAACAAACAGATCCCCACTGTGTACTGGACACTCTTCTGGACCCAGAAAGATGAGCAAAAGAGAGGTTCTCTGTCCTGTGGATCTTATTTTCCAGCTGAGGTAATAGGCGTTAAAGAACTAGTCTCACAAATAAGTAGACAGAAAGCATTGTCAGTACTGTGAAAAAAAAAAGAAAAAGTACCAAGTGACACAGGAGAAAAACACAGAGGAATTATTTGAGATGGGCAGAGGAAAATATAGTGAGGTCCCTTTTTGAATAAGTAGCTTTTATTCTTGAGGACAGAGGTGGCAGAGGTGTTGACCAAGTGGGACAGACAAGAATAGAAAAGCCTTGTATTTAGATTTTTTTAAGAGGGAATGACAGTAAGAGAGAGAGAGACAGAGAGAATCAATTTTTATTGAGTTTTTCACTTGGCTTTCATTGCTCTGACACTTAGTTGTGTACGTGGGTGCTGGGGTTTGAACCCGTGTATTCGCACATGCCAGACAAGCGACGTAACCACCAAGCCACTGCTCCAGCCCCTTGTGTTTAGATCTTGAAGTGAGAAATGTAAATATAGCCTTAAAGGATCAAAAGGTGGTGTTTCCCTATAACTCCACCTGTTATAGGGAAACGTCATCCTAGGAACAAGGTGATTTAAGCTCAGGAGGGACAGCCGAGGAGGGACCAGTTTGCAGAAGCCCCATGAGTCTGCTCTGAGGATTTTAAATACAACCTAAGAGCACTAGAAAGTCATAAAGTCAAGTCAAATCATCATTAATACTCTAAGCCACCAGCCTCAATAAAACTTGAAGAAGGTTAAAGCTCTACGGTAATCTCTAAAAACAAGATAAAAACTAAACTTAATCAACATGAGCTCCCACAGCGTTGTATGGCCACTGTTTGAATACCCCTTGCCACAGTTAGAGATGTGCCTGTTTTCCTTGCTAGAACAAGAACTTCTGGAGATCAGCAAGCACATTTTATGACTTATTTTATGCCCAGGATTTGAAGCATAGTAGGTCTTAATACATATTTGTTGAAATGAATGCATATACAAAGGAAGCTTTCCAAAGCCAATTCTTTTTTTTTTTTAGAAGTATATAGAGATACAATTGAGGAGGAAACATTATCAAACCAACAGTAATAAATGTATATATACTTTGTTATCCAGGGGTAATGCCGAAACATGGATGACCACCTTGGGTTTCACCTGTTGCAGTTTCCCCCAGAACTCTTGCGTTAAATGGGTAGCTCGTGGAGGAATGACATCGGCTTCTGAGATGGTTCCCCCATATTCCCACTCTCCAGTCTCCTAGGAGTTCTTCCTACACCCACCCTCCTCCCCAACCCCCTCCCTACGCCTCCAAGTATCCTAGGGAGCCATCCCCCTATTACGCTGAGAATCATACAATTTGAAGTTATCCAAAGCCAATTCTGTACATGAATTCCATGTCATTTCCAAAAGTGGCTTTGGGTCTAAAGCTGAAAGCTCTGAGTACTGAGAGATGCAAAGTTACAGATGCATCTACCTAGGGATAAAATAAGCTTTATAAAGCTGTCATGAATATATGTTGATTTGGAATTACTCTGAGACTCCTCTGTCATGGTTCCAGCAATGTGGAATACAACAAAAGACAACGTGGAGATAAAATTACAGGTTGCAGGGATTTATTTTTGGAATTTGTTCAAAAGCCAAGACAAACACAGCAAGAGAACAAGAACAGCCAGCTTGTGAAAAACTCCCCCTCCCTGGATGAAGAAAGTATAGGAAGAGGAATGACAGCCCAAGAGCAGGGACTAAATCGAGTTAAACTTCCGGAAATGGGAAAGGTGTACAGAGCAAGTGACTGAGTCTCACAAAAACCTGGGAGAGCTCTCAAACTAAGAAGCACTGTCAGGCAGAAAACTGGGCAAAAGTAGTAGCAGAGAGGAATTACTGGCAAAGTAATTATTATAGGATGAATTGTGCCTCCTGCAAAAAAATAAATTCATATTTTGAAGTCCTAATTCTACATATTTTAGAATATGAACTTATTTGGAGATAGGTCCAAAGGTATTAAAATTAAAATTAGATCATTGGGGTGGAGCCTAATGCAACATAGGCCATACATTTTTTTTTTAATTGAATAGAGAGAAGACATCATGTAAGGACACACGGGAGCCCAGGAGAGAGGTCTGGGGCAGACCTTCCCCTAACAGCCCTCGGGAGGACCAACCCTGCCAACAGAACTCTCTCAAACTTGACTTCAAACACCCAACCTGCAGAACTGTAGGGAAAATAAATTTCTGTTGTGTAAGCCACTCAGTGTATCATATTTTGTGATTACAGCCCCTGCAGGCTAATGACAGTAATCAGCTTGAAAAAAATCATCATTTACTGGAAGATTAAAAAATTAAAGAGAAAAAAAAGCAGTTGAGTTCATAGATCAAGGGGGGAGATGGTGTCCTCAGGCTCATATTCACATGAAGTTGGTAATTCTGGCAGAAATCTAATCACCAGAAACTGTTCAAGATTGGAGTCTAGAATGCTAATATTGGTTAAAACAATAAATACTAACAGTAGGTCTTAATAAATGCCAGACAGTCTCATTCTTTAACAAGAAAGTTGGATTATCTTATGAATGAGACTAGAAGTCTCAGGCAAGTGTGGTTTCTTGCCCACGGTCAGACATAGTTAGTAAAAAGTGCAGGAAGGATTCAGACAACATCACCTTCTCTTACCTCTCCCCTCCTGCCTCCAGTTCCTGAAAGTGTGGGTGAATCCAGGAAAAGCCTGGTGTCAGAGAAGTGACCAGAAAATCTCTCTCAAGCACAAGATTAATGTAAAGCAGAAAGGATGGAGATTAGAATCTCTTTCTTAGACCCATAAAGTAGAAATTCTATGTGTAAGCATTTAAGTTTTCTTCCTCCTCCTCCCCATCTATGTCTCACTATCTATCTTTCATCTGCTAAAAGCAAAGCCACAAATAATCTGCGTATTACTAGATTGCTCTGGATAGCAAGCTGAACCACATGACAAATACAATTTCTTCCATGTATATGTGAAGATTTGCAGGAGGAAATGGAGATCAATGGAATAGGGAAGAAAAAGAAACAGGCTGGAGTTTGGGGGCCACAGCTCGCTGACCATTGGATCTCAGGTGAGTTAGCCAACAACACTGATCTTCAGCTTCCACGTCTAACCAGACTGGCTGCTACGCAGGTCTATAAATTCATATTTAGCATATAAATGAGGTGGCTTTGGTTTCAGCTCCAAAATGTAAAGAACTTAGAAATTGGCATTCTCATCCTTGCAATAAGAAATAGCTGAATAAATTGTGAATTCAAAGGCATTTCTTGGAGGCTGCAGGGCCAACCATCAGAAGTGGAAGAGAGGACAGAATTGAGAAAGTCACAGCTAAGATCTGCTTGCCCGGAGCAGAAGCCTGTGGAGCCCTAAACACGTAAGGACACCTACGTGATAGTGTGCGTGATTTGCTGAAGGGTGTGGACCAGCTTTAAGAGTAAGAAACTCCTGGAGCCCATTATCTGTGGGTAGGGAGCACGATTTTCTGGTTTTATCTTCAGAAACTTCATCAGGTACTCACAGTGAAAAGATAAGAAAGATCCCCCTCATGGCTCTAACAGTGTGATGGGAATATTAGCTATTATGAAATATACCAAAAGCAATTTCCATAAAACAAGCCACCCGGAGGAAAGACTAATATTGGATAATAACAATAAATAATAATAACATCTACTGATATTTTTTAGTCTTTTTATTTTTATTTTTTTTTAGTAATGAGAATTGAATCCAGGGGCACTTTACCACTGAGCTACATCCCCAGTCATATTTCTTTTTGAAACAGGGTCTCACTAACTTGTTTAGTACCTCAGCAAGTTGCTGAAGCTGGCCTTCAACTTGCTATCCTCCTGCCTCAGACTCCCAGCTTGCTGGGATTACAAACATAATATGTCATTTTCTGCTTTTTATGTAAAGGAAATTAATTACAAGACATGCAAGAAAAAAAACATACACAGTAGGTGCTGGAGCGGTTGCTCAGTAGTTACGGTGCTTGTCCGGCATGTGCGAGTACACAAGTTCAAACCCCAGCACCCACATACACAAGGATGTCTCAGAGCAACGAAAGTCACGTAAAAACCTGGGTAAAAATTGTTTTTCTCTCTCTCTCTTCTCACTATCCCTCTCTCTCTTAAAAAATAAAAACATACACAGTGAATTTAAAATAATTACAATTAATATGTTAAGGATTTTAATGGAAAAAATAACATTCAAGAACAGATGGGTAATATAGGCAGAAGGCTGCAGCTCTAGGAAGAACAAAAAGTAAATGATATAAATCAAAACACTATAACAGAAATAAAGAATGTTTTTGATGAGCAAATCAGTAAGACTCTTTCCATTTGCATGGCTAAAAAAGGAACCAAAAGATAGGTCAAGAGAAATTTATAAGCCAAAATGCAAAGATGAATAAAGAAATTTAAAAAGAGAGAGAGCAGAATGTTCAGTCAATTTCAAAAGGCATAATAGGCATGCAATTGGAATATTAGAAGGAAAAGGAGGGACTAACAGGCAGAAGAAATATTTGAAGTGATAATGGCTAAGAATTTTTCAAAATTAATGACCCAACTGAACTAAGCATCCAAAAAGTTCAAAGAATATCAAGCAAGTTAAATTTTAAAATATCTACACTTAGGCATCTCATATTCAAATTTCGGAAACCTAAAGGCGAAGGACAAATCTTAAAAGCGTCTGAATCCAGCATAAGAAAGGAAGAGCACTAGAGAAAGGATAAGTGAAGATAAACCACAAAGTTTCATTTTCTTAATCTTTAATAATCTAAAATTTAATGGATTAAAAACAACAATAGGGAATATACTGGGCGGCGCCAGTACTTGGATAAGTGAACTACAGCAAGACTGTGAAGCCTGAGATGCGCACATAATTATTCTAGCACTGCTGTAACACGTTAAGTGGTCACCTGGTCTTTTGAAGGTGGATTTAGATTACTAGATATCAATTCAACATATCAAAAAACAGTTCAAGTGTGAATGCTTCAAATACTTTCATTAAAAGACAAACATTGTCAAAATGGATAAATACACAAGAAAGAGCCCTTTAAATATAAAGACCAGGGTAACCTAGTGGCAAATGGTTGGAAGAACATATAGCAAGCTGAAAAATAAGGTTGAGCTTCAGAACTCAGATGGTTATCAGGAATAAAGTTAAAGAAGAAAACATCATGTAATCATACAGAATGATTTCGAAAAGTTTTCGACAAACTCCAATACCTATGTATGACCAAAAAAAAAAAACAATCTCTTATCAAACTGGAAACAGGGATAGTTTCTCATAGCGGTAAGGACATCCTCTTTCATCACGTACCTAACAAGAGATCAAACTGGAAACAGGGATAGTTTCTCATAGCAGTAAGGACATCCTCTTTCACCACGTACCTAACAAGAGATCAAACTGGAAACAGGGATAGTTTCTCATAGCAGTAAGGACATCCTCTTTCACCACGTACCTAACAAGAGTACTGAAGTCTTAGCTGGTGCAAAAAAGACAAGAAGATGAAAGAAAAGGTATGCAAATTGAGAATGAAGAAATAAAACTATCTTTATTCGTAAATCATGTGATCATTTTGTGAAAAATCTCAAAAAAACTCCTGGAAGTAACAGGAGAGTATAGCAAAATGCTGTTACGCTGAAGTTCATTGCTATTCTATTTCAATATTTCAATGAATAATTGAAATTAGAAATTGCAAATCAATGTTATTTATAATAGCCATGAAAAAAGGAAACATAGCTATAAATCTAGCAAAATAAGCATAGCTCTATATACAGATATATTTTAGAGTTCCAAGATTAAAAAACCAAACTTGCATATTGAATCCCAAATTTCTATCACCAGGTAAGACTTCTCTTCAGAACTCTAAGCCCACATGTTCAATGTATCTTCACCATCTCCCTGTGAGTACTCAAGACACCTTGAACTTAACATGTCCTAAGTGGAGCTTCTCATCTTCCCCCCTAGTCCCACTCCATCCACAGACTAATTTATACTAGCTTCCTGCTTTTCAATTTCTGAAGCTTTTGGCTTCAGGTTTTTGACTTGGATCCATTGCTGATTCCACTCTCTGAAACCCAGTGTCCATCCCATCCCTCTACCGGTAATGACCTTGCACAAGATGTTCATGACATTGCCTCTCTTCCTTCAAGTCCTTGCTCAAATCCCCTTCTCAGAGACCTTCCTGACTGGCCCGGTATAATCTCACAACTTGCTCATCCCACTCTTGGTTTCCTCTTTACTGCTCTTTTTGCAATGCACTACAGTCCTTTACCCTGATATAACTTATTCATTTAACTATTTTCATATCTGTCTCTGCTGGGCAGATATCTTCATTGGGTTTGCACCCTGGTACATCCCAAGCATGTAATACAACATCTGGCACCTGGGAGGCCCCTCACAAATAACTACGAATATCAATTGAATGTAACTAATCCTGTTTTACAGATGAAGTTACGAAGCTGCAGTTATGAAACAATTTCCAAAATAGTGGTGCTTTCTATTGGTACACTCTTTCCCTCTCTTTAGAGTCTGTGCACCCCAAAACTGTCTAGGAAAAATCACTTGAGGAACTTTAATGAAACACCAGACCTCCTTTTGCGTTTCAGTTAGTAAGAGGTGGAAGTCCATATGTCTGTATTTTCACTTTCCTAACTGATTCTGACAAATATTCAAGTTTTGGGCATTTGCTGTAGATTCTGCCCTCTTATATGGATGTGTTTCCTTTATGGAATTCTTTTAAAAGGAGAAGGGTGCACCTGGAGCTAACAGCAATTATAGGGCATCGTGAAGGAATGAGCTGCCCCATATTCATTAATATCCCACAAAATATGAATCTCCTCTTTGGAGCACCAAGTTGTTTTTAAATAAGTTTTCTCAGATTCAAATAATTCTTTAATGTAATATCAACTTTTCTTTTTTCAGTATTGTGTTAGAAGGCTGGGTGTAACTCAGTGCTGGTGCTTGCTTAAACTACTGAGAGCCATGAGTTTGATCCCCAGAACTACAAACACTAGAAATAAGGATTTGGGGGCTAGGGATATAGCTCAGTGGTAGAGTGTTTGTCTGTAGCAAGTGTGAGGTGCTAGGTTCCAATCCCAGCATTGAAAAAGAAAAGTTACATAAAAATATTGTGTTTGATGAATTTCATCTTATTTTTATCTGTGTTTTCTTTCTGGAAGAAGGTGCTCATGCATCTGGACAATGCCCATCATACTGTACGAGTAAGCCCAACTTTCCTATTTGGAGGATCTTTTTCCCAAACCCCTCAGGTTGGATGAGGTCCCCCTGATTAGATTCTAAGGCATTTCTGTGTCTATTGCCACAATTCTATTGTGACAATGTTCTATAATAAGTGACCAATTCATCTTGCTCCTCTACATTTCTCTGGTCTTATTAGTAAAGGATATTTTTGTTTCAAAAGGCAGAAACTCATTTGTTCTTGGGTTAAAGATGAAAGAGCATCTATTAATAATTGAAAAAACAATGGGCTGATCTAGCTCTATTGGATCTAGGTGTTCATCAGACACTTTAAAAATTATGACACAGAATGGACATGGGGACTCTTCAAGATGGCGATCTGAAGACAAAAGGCTTCCACTGCACCCCCGTGACTGATCAGGATATCTCCGGCTTCTCACCAGTATTTTGAGGTG